>APFE030406668.1:7730-46979 GCA_000404065.3 Pinus taeda | reverse complement strand
ATGTGAACTCCATATTAAAAAATCATCCTAGGTCCATATTAACTCCATATCTATCAAACACTGAGAGTGATCAAATCTCTCAAGTTCTGCACTCAAAAACGATGTTGGCACCTTAAGATATTTGATCCCTCTGGGTGGAGTTAAGATGGATCTTCCATCTTAGCTCCATATCTTTGAAGCTTCCAGAGAGATCAAATCTCTCAAGTTTTGCACTCAGAAAAGAGGTTTTCACCTTGAAAATTTTGATCCTTCTTGATGCTTTATAGATCTAGAGTAAAGATGGATCTATGTCGGTTATATACAATGATGTTTATTTTAGAATATGGTTTATAGATAATATTATATCCACATTATATAAATGAAAGTTATATATATTTTTAAACTATAATATTAAAGTTAAAATATATAAAATATTATAATAATTAATTACAATTTAATTATATTTAGGTAGGAAATATTTTTAATTTTTTTCCACTGGAAAAATCAGTAACTTTCATTATAGATTTGAAAATTACATAAGCAGATGCCCATGGCATTACTGTATCGGTCATATATTTGCTGAAAGTGCATGCAAAAAAACCACCTCACACTAGGTAGCAAAAATAACTATTCCTGTAATCAGGAAAAAAAACACAGAGTAACAGAAAAAAAATTGTATTCCAGCTGGCTTATACTTTCCTTCCCTTCTTCTTTTCCACCCGACGCCATCCTCCTGTGTCAGCAGTGGGTGAAATGATAGCTATCTGATTTTCCATTGTGTTCATTTGAGGTTCTTTGTCTGATTCTGAACCCTCTGAGCTGTGGGTTCTTTTTATGCCACTTACTTCCAGTTGTAACTCCTGATGCAGATCTGTGATGTTCGGCCCCGCATGAGTGGACAAGGTATTCGCTGCCTGTGTTTGTTCCTGTCCCTTATAAGGGGTTGGTTCTGTCAGGTTCTCTGTGGGTTCTTCAATTATGTCCTCTTCTTCTATTGGATCTGTGTTCTGCCAGCCTTTGGGTTTTTTTGGTTGTTTCTTAGCTTTCCTGGGGTCCTTTCGGGCGAGTGGGCAATGATTTTGTAGGTGCCCTGTCTGCAAACAAGTCCTGCATCGGAAAGCTGTATTTTCATAGTCAAGCTGCTGTATCCATTGAGTATTATTAAAGTTCAGTGTGATGTGGTCAGGTAGCCCTTCACTCAAATCCACTTCAACACATATTCTGGCAAATGTGAAGATTCCCCTGATAGCTCTTTCCTCATCCATTTTTAGGAATTTCCCTAGAGTGTTCCCAATGGCGATTAACACTTTATGATGCCAAAAGTGAAGTGGGAGTCCATGTAGTCTCACCCAAACAGGCATTTTTGAAACTATCATTGTTGTAGCATCAAATTCCGAGAACCAGGGGGTGGTGAAGAGGCCCGCACTGCCCCAGAACCAAGGGCCCTGATTGATAATGCTGTCTCTTTCTTGTTCTGTATTAAGTCTAACTATGAAAAACCCCTTAGGGCATAGGTAAATTTCACAGTTAGGTGACCAATTTGAGTAGATCCATTGATGCAGAGCATCTGATTTAGGCCAGAAACCATTAAATCTACAAATAACTGCAGTATTGGATAAATCGGTATGTAGGTTGTTTACCTCAGGCATAGCAATTTGTAAGGTAGGTGACTCTGGCTTTTGTTCTACGATATATGGCCCTGGCAGCTCTGTTGGTGGTACTGTTTTGCTTTCCATTTTTTTTCCTTTCACTGCATCCCGAAATGAGCTGTTGTTTTTTGAGCTGGAACCACTGCTTCCACCACGCAGACGCAGATTTAGGATGATGGTTGTGTCGTTGGTTATACCGTAGTGCTGGAGGGTTTGGCTATCCTGTAAACTGTACCCAGAATATATAAGGTTTTGATATTGAGTTGGGATTCCATTGTGACCGTGGATCCGCTTCTTTAATTCGTGTACACTCGTCCCTTTACTGAGTCTTATGCAGGAATGTTTGCCCTCAGTAGATTTAATGAAGATCTGGAGCAGATGGTCCTGTTTAACTGGTTTAGAGGCTAGATCTGATTGTATTATGGCTCCAGGGCTTTCTGATATCGAGATTGAGCCTCTCCTTCTTCTTCCACTTGGAGATGGTGGGGCAATGTTCTGTGTGGCCCCTGTTTGCACAGTCCATTCCGGCCATTTCGTTCCGTATATACCCTTTAACGCAAACAGTGGGTGCGATACCAGGTGGGTTTGTGTTATCAGGTGCGGATCTGTGTAACGACTAAATTCCGACCACATCATTCCATATTTACCCTTAATCTCATTCAAAAGGCACAGATCAAGGCCTGGTTGCACTACGAAAGACGGATCTGGACTACGGCTGACAATTTCCTCCTGGCCATGACCTGTTTCAGGATGGGCAAGTATTTTGTCGTGCAAATAACCCTTACTCAGTGAAAATGAAAATGACCATAACCTGTGGATCGACGATTCTTCCTCAGATTCTCGATTTATTGCAGGGGGTTCGTGATCTTGCCCGCCGCTGTACCCGATCCGAGGTGGTGTATACAGTGCCGCGTTCAACCTCTAGGCATTTGCTGTTGTCTCTGTCTCCTCGCTGCGTACTGTGACGGCGGCCTTCATGAAAACCCTAGCCATCCTTACCCGAATCTCTATCGCTCGTCCCAGTTGTTAGGAAATATTTTTAATTATATAAAGAGGTGTTTATTTTGAAATATGATTTATAACATAATATTATAAATCATATTATATAAAGGAGTGTTATATATATATATATATATATATATATATATATATATATATATATATATATATATATATATATATATATATATATATAGATATATATATAGATAATATATATACCTCATAATCACACACTAAAAAAAATAACTTCTACAGTTATATTTAGCATACTAGTTGATTATAATCACACCTTTCTTTGGCTAGTTACCATTACAGTCTAGATGTATTTTCACTTCATCCTTAATACTTATTCGAAGTAAATTCATATGAAAACAAATGCAATGTAATGTATTCTTCTTCTCTTAACCATGTTCATAAGTTGGTCATTATTATGGAGAGAAAATACTCTTCTCCTTCATTTTCATTCCTCATTCATGATGCTTATAGTCCTCATACTTGTCAATTTTCCAATAGGATTCGACACATCCCACATTTTTCCAAGTTAATGTAGTAAAAGTACATTAAATATTTACTTTTCACTGAGGGGTGCTACATCTCCCCTCCCCCCTGAGCGAAACATTATCCTCGGTGTTTCTTAGCCGTCAAAATAGGTTGGAATATGCCTCACACAAAAAATCTATATTCTCATCTTCCCAAGTAGCATCTCCTAGCTGAAGTACTTCAACCACACTTAACTTGGGTAACTACTTTCTTCACAACACAATTTTCTCTTATTGAGAATTCACAAAGGTTCAACCAAGGTTACTCTCTCCAATTTGACCTACATTCACAATTGTTATGGTAATTAGTTTCCATCCATTATTATCTAAGAATGTGTGTGTCTATATATATATATATATATATATATATATATATATATATATATATATAGTCTTTATAACCAACATGATCAATTGTTTTTTTATATGCCCAACAAAGGTCATCAGTATGCATCACAACCCAACAAGGGTCAATAATCTACACTCATTAAAATGTAGTAACATCATCGTAAATTCATCATTGCAAATTCTTTTACTTACCCAATGGCTAGGCTAGCTAAAAAATGCCCACCATGTGGTTCCACTATAAGTTTTAGACCACATAGATATCCTTTTTGCCGGTACTAATTTCTTAACAATGATAATATGTTCAGAAATCATTTACTGTTTTATTTTTTGTCTTTTATGAGAGATTGTACTAAATAGCACTAGTATACCTTTATATTAATTCAAATGTTACACATGCATTGATCACACATGAGTATATTTTAGGATAACTTTATTTTCTTTCCCTACTAAAGATGGCTATAATGTTGTTTACTTTCCCAAGTAGCTTAATTATGTCAGTTTTGGATTGCTTTACTATTTTCTTTCAATGCAACACCAAAAGTCCCCTTGTAGCATTTTCTCACCTTGGACCTATTTGTCATTTAATATTACAAATGGTGGATAAAAGTTGTATGCACTTTTCTTTTATGCATAATCATGGAATTCCTATCTTTCCATATGTACGTCTATTAATTATCCCAATCTCCCTTGTTGATATAGTGTAGTTTTTTTCTTAAATGCCAGTTATTAACATGTCATACACTTCATTAAATCAATAGGTTACTTTAATACATTTATCCTATAGGATCATATGGATTGTTAAAAACAAATATAACTCTTAACTTATTATGGGGATAACTATTCATTTCACAATAGTCATTCTTGTTATCATCGTTCATTTTTTAAATTAATTTTTTCTGTTTGTTTGTAATGTTCAAGGGATATTCCCTCATCTTGTCCCCATGGTGTTTTGAAACTAAATATTTGTTCTTTAGACACCATCATAATTCTAGAATAATAAATATGTCACAACAAAACATTACCAAGGTTTTAGGACAATTGCTTGATTTACAATTTCCACAACAAGTATTACCTTTTTGTTTTTTGTTTTTGTTTTGTTTTTATTTTTTGGTTTTTGTTGTTCTTTTTTATTTTTCATTTCCTTTTGTGCCTCCCTAGTACCACCAAGGCTTAAAATCATAGGATAATATTAATGGAGTCACCATGATGAATTAAGAACACATTTGGAATAATATGACATACTTAAAATCAACAAGAAATTCACTTCACCAAATTTTGCAACAATACTTCTCAACCCTACCTCCCTCATGGGTTACCTTTAACTTTCCTTTTGGGGTTCACATCCTTTATGCTATGCAATTATTGATTGATATGCATGGGGAATCCTTTTCCCCTTGCGATTTTCAACCTTCTCAACTCATTCTCTTAATGTGGTTATCTTGACATGGTATTTATAAGCAACAGTTCATTCTAGACAATTATTTGGCCAATCTTAGTTTCTGTCCATAAAAGTCATATTTGAGGTATTAATCCGGGGTAACATTGACTAGAGGCATGCTTCCCTTTCCATGTCAACAGGCATAAGTAACATTTCTGCTAATGTGCTACCAACATTCTCTTTTCCTTAATTTTAAATTTTGCTAAAATGAAATGCCATATCCCTTAATTATCTTACTCGACTATCTGTTCATTCCTAATCATCATTTTACCTGAAGTTTCCACCTATTCCTCAAGGCATGTTAAGGAAATGAAATCTTATATATTTAATATATATGTTTGTTGTCGTGTGTACCTCACACACATATATACATGTACATATATTCTTATGTGGTCCTTTTCAGCTTATGATATTGGCAAAAATTTTAAAGAAAAGGTATTAAACTAACAAGGCTTAGTTAAGAGTATGTATATTATATTTTATATATATTATATATATATATATATATATATATATATATAATAATATATATTATTTTTAATTATTATATAATATATATATATAATATATATATATATATATATATATATATATATATCTTGAATTTGTACTAAATTTCTCATGAGGTTTAGTGTGCATTTACTTTTGTTCGCCTTTTTGTATCAACTTATCTCAAATATTTAGATATCACAACTACAATTATTAGTCATTTCAATTAATAAAAATTCTATTGTCATATTTTTTCCAATCATACTAAGCCTTCCCAATTGTGAGGTGGTTATAAAATAGACCATCTAGAGAATCATTCTAGAATTTTCTATTATGAGTCTGTAACTCACAAAGTTCTCGAGTCCTCTACAGTCACCAAGTACAAAAATTTAAAAAAATAGTTGGATTCCTTCCCCATGTTTAGGGCCATTGCACTCCTTAGTAAAGTTTCATATTTTCAATTTTGGTCTTACTCACTTTACACTTGCTAAATTTTAATGTAATGTGGGTTTCTCTTATGTATATCAACAACTTCTTCTGGAGTGCTTCCATATCTATTTGGTGTTGGGGAGTATCCTAGATATGATTACCACACTCCTTCCACTTAAAAGTTTCAGTCATATTATTTACTTATAATTTTTTAGACTGATTTTTTTCCATCATATGTATCACAACCTATCTTCACTTAACTAGTCCTTGATCAGGTATCTTATCCAATAATTCTACTACAACTTGCAACCACTTGATTGTTATGGTCCTACATGTTGTTGGTTTGTGCTAATTGTTCTAGTATGATAACCATTTTTTCTGTGGCTTTCTTTTAAGAAACTTTTCCGTGCAAAATTTCATTAACTCCTTTACTAGTTTAGACTTATCTCCATCAATCATGAAAGTGGTATCAACCAACATCATTGTATTGGACTTATTTATACCTAAGGTGTTGGGAAGGGGGGGGTGAATTAGTATTTACAAATCAATAACTTTTTCATTTCATATGTAGATTTCTATACGCAAATTTACTAAACAGAACCTTCGTGTCTATGTGATTGTTCTTAAGACAATTAGCATATATCCAGTGAACTTATGATTCAGTTAATCCATCATATGTTTGTCTTCAACCAGTGCATTAGTACTTTATTAAACATTAGATCAACAATAACCATGTGCCATAATAAATAAACCATCACACATAGGAAACACACATGAACACCAAGATTTAAGGTGGAAACCCAATGTGGGAGAAAACCACCTGCTATTGTTGTCTCTGTCTTATTTTTAATATAAAGAAAAAGTTGTTTACAATCTTATACTGGTGCAAACTCATACTAGTATGTAGGCACCCACATGCAGAAGGCTACAACCTTCACTCGTTCTCCAGCTTGTACTGGAAGGGAGCTCCAACCCTCTAGCTCTTGTATTGGCTGATATGTTTACCAGTACATAGGCACTGGCCTACAAAAGGCTACCACCTTCACTCATTCTCTAGCTGCTACCAGAAGGGAGCTACAATCCCCTAATCTAATCACAAGTTATTACAGGAAGGAAGCTTCGACTTCCTTACTGAAGGCTCCAACCCTCAACATCCTCCATGGACCACGTTTCATAAATTTTAAGACTAGATCCACCTGCTTCAACACATCAAAACTTGTAGGCCACATTTCATCAAATTTTCATACTGGACCCATTATCAACACTTAAGCTCAATTTAAAAACTCAAACTATAACTCATCTCAACAACACTATCATTTATTTATGACACAGCTGAATCAATCAATCACTGAAACACAATCATCAATTTTTGACATAACTAAAACCCAATCATCACTTTCTAAATCAACCAATCATTGAAACTTCTAACACAACTAAATCAAATAATTACTAAAACCTATGGCACAACTGAATCACCCAATCCTTAATTTCTGATACAACTAAATCAACCATTCACTCAAAACCCAATCAACCAACACTTAATCAAAACTAAACCAATCAACTAGAACAGTAAGATCACTGTAACTAGTACACATAACTAAACTCATAACATTGCGTCAACAACTAGAACCAACTGTAACCTGAAAACTCATATGTCATAATGTATACGCTACTTCAATGAGGACAACATGCATGTATATGCTACTTTCTATAGCCCAACCTACGTATACCTCTAAAGATACTGAATCATAAAACTTATGAACCAAAAACTATACTAACCAAAGACATTCTAAAGATCTACTATCATATTACAATGTTCTAAATAGATAGCAGCAAAGATCACCCTTCTTACTCAATCAATCAGTCAACCATGCTCAGTATCCTTATACAATCAGTTTAACTTCAGATATAATGAAGACATCATTAACAAATAGTAGTAAAACGGTAGCACTAATAAGATAGATCATTCATTTCTGAACAACAAGCCCTTTCTCTACATACACTACTTGGAAGTGTTGAATTTGCATGTATACATGCCTTCACCGAGGCGAACCTATGTATAGATCTGCAAATAATGAATTATAACCTCACAACTTTTCAAGACTTCAGATAAACCCATATCATAGCATTTAAATCATAAAACATGTGTTAGCACTTAGATCTAGCCTATCCATTATCAAATCATACAATGATAAGTCATTTCAGGTCTCATGATCCTGATCCAACATTGTATCCAAGGGTGCACAAGATGTTTCAGATCTATATCATAACCATAGCCCTTACAACATAAAATATACTTCAGACATAAGTATTCATGAAAAACCCTTTCACTTGCACATATATCCCTTTGATCTTCTCCTCCTTATATACTACATCCTTTGTCAATACCATGCACCAAAACAACACTTAGAGCCTATGGTATTCTTAGACGGGATCATGTAACTATTATTCTACTGAATATTGTGGGCTAATACCATGGTATGGCCCCTTGGTATCTTTTAACCTTAATTTTCCATCCCATACACACTTTTCGTTTTGTGAAATTGCATGCATACATCTATGCGCCGTTTATTCTATGTACCTATGTGTATACACGACTTGGACTAGGTTAACTAGCGTATACAACTTAAAACATTCTCTTTCATCAATTTCTTGATTCTGATATGTAATCCTCTGTCCCATCATCTTGTTCTTATGTGTCATTACTCTGTTACCTTTAAATTGACCTGTTACAATGTGAGTTTCCATCACTTTATCATTTCTGAACTAATTCCTCTGAACTGCCCTACATTTTGTCACATTTGTAAACACAACTGCCATGCATTCTGTCACATCCTGTTTATACCTTCATCAAGTATTCCATTCATCAAATAGGTTTTCATCAAGTACAACTCATCAGGTAGGTTTCCATCAAGGACAACACCTAATTCATAATGCCAACAATTTCCCGTATCAAGCTTCTGATTCTGATTCGTAAACCTTTGAGCCATTATTATGTTCCATCATTTTGCCACCTTTGATTTGACCTATAGATTCATCTAGTTGCCATATACTTATTATGTTACAAGTGAGTTGTCATCAAGGACAATACATGCATCATAATGCCAACATAAGGTATATTATTAACATATAAAAATTTTGTCCTTTAATGTCACCACTAACAATATCTACCATATTAATTGAAAGGATTCCAACCATTCCACCAATCACTCATCATTAACTCATATTATACATATATTTGGTAATCATAAGCATATTATATCCCCATTCAACTTGGACAAGAGTTATCCTTAAATGTGCTTAACTGACATCCTTGGGGTACATCAGTATACCATACATTTTGTTGTATATATTACAAGGTTCTTGATTTTTTTTTTAATACATTCAACAAGTTGATGTTTTTTACGATGTTAATATAGCTTTCCATTCACATATAATATTAAAAGTTTTATATTATTACCAATGATTTCATCCACTCCTCCTTTCAACAAGGTTTATAAAATATGTATCCTTAAAAAAAAAAAAATCGCAACTATTAATAGGTTGTTTTGTAGATAATGCCAGATTCCTTCGAATGATCTCACATACAACACCCACCTCCCTTCTCAAACATATCCATAGTATTGGAATGTAAATTTGTTGAGTTTATCATTATTCATATTTTGATTTGTTGATGTATACGCTTCCTCATCATTCCAGATCATGAACCAACAATAATGGAATATGATTTCCTTAGTTATCGCTTATTGCCAAATAAATATTTCTAACAATTGTTTGTTCTTCTAGGCACTCAATAAGTTAATTTTGTGGGTAATAACTTCCATTAGTATCTTATAACTGAGGTTACCTATATACATCTATTTTAATACATTTCTGATTTTCAGTTCTTAATATGGGATTTTTTCCCTTAATTTTTAAACAACATAGTGAATATGGACTGACTATACCCATATCTCAAAATTGAACTAGGTAAGGGTCCTATAAGTGAAGTTTCCACATTTACAATTCTTCTTACTATGAAATACAACATGGTTTTTTACTATTTTCCCTTAAATAGGCTGCAATGTTGAACCCTTTAGCTCTTATACCACTTATAACATCCCTAATATTGTATATAAAAATTTAATACTATGTAACTACGTTCTATTTCAATTGGAGCACAATATTTATAAACATTAAACACTTTATTTTTCCTTTATTCCCTGTATGTCATAAACTTGACACATGTGATATTATCTTATGGTTAATCAATCACTTTGCATATATATTTGTATATTTTTTACATGAATATTGTTATTATATCTCCTTGGAATTTATAAAATTCTTGACATATTTTAATTTAGCATGAATCCTATCCATAATTTAATTTATATTATAATGTATATATATTGGGAAGGTTATGGAAAATCTAGTTTTCAATCGTATGGTCTAATCGGTTTGATTTAGCCTAGCAATGTGTCATTTTTATCACCATCGATTCCTTAGGGTTTGAATAAGATGAATCAAACTTAGGCTGGGCAGTTAAGGGGTAACTACCCCCATCACCCTCTGTTGCACTACCAACTCATTTGCAACTCTCTATTTTTCTCCATCGAGCCCTGTGTATCAAAATCTCAAACCTTAACTGGGTTGGATCTTCTGTCAACCCCACCAAAGTTTCCTCATGCTAGGTGAATATCGTGATTTTCTACTGAAGTTGTGTTCTGATGCCCTTTTCTTTTTCAGTGTATATTTGAATATGAGGTGACCTATAACTTTTTCTTTAGTTAAATGTTTTTGTCTTACAAAGCAAGAAATTCTTATTTGGACCGGGCCTCTCAACAACAACACACAGACTGGATCTTATATGCTCAACTATTAGGGTAATTTAAAGGGCGGACTCCTTTTGTTTTCTTTTATGATGTATGAACCCTCTCGCTAATTTTAGTCTGAAATATTTTCCTCTTTACCTATCATGGTATATACTTTATGAGTGGACTGATGCTTCCTATTGCCAATCATCAATATTAATTACTTGGAGTTATTTTTGCCAAGGTTTTTTTAATATTATTCTCAATAATTATTGTATTCTATTTACATATTTATTCATATCCGAGTTATAATATCCTTACTTTGCAACGCGAGACATTCTTGCTATCAGAGAAAACCTAAAGGTAAATATTTTCCCACTTTTTATTGACTGTCTCATTATTATGGATGGAAAATTCATCGGTTTTGGTTTTTCTGTTCAGCTGAGAATTATAAATCTCTTGCTAAAGAACATTACAATTCATTCTATTCCTGATTATTGGAATTGTAGTTTTGGAATTGATGTCAATAGGGTCTTGGTGTTGTTCATCATATGCCTATGTCTACCTCATGATGTGTGATGAGTGTTTGGTTGTTGCAGTGTTCATCTTGATGGTCTTGTTAGCTGGCATTGATGTCAACATATTTATGACATGACCTAGTGCAGGAATGGAAGGTTGAGTGGATATGGATTCTGCATGTGATGATTGGATCAAGACTGAAATGTTATGTTGAGTGGGAATGTTTATTTTGTAGGTTGTTGGAGTGTTGCTGCAGGTGTTGCATATGTCTCTACATGTCTTGGAGGCATTGGATTTGTTGCTATATGTGTTTATATGTTGTTGCATATGTTGGAGGTGCCTCTACTAGTGTTGGAGGCAGTTGGATGATATGATGATGTTGTTGTAGGAGTTGGAGATGCTGCTACTAGAGTTAGAGATGTTGGTACAGGTGTTGTAGGTGTTTAGATAGATTTTTGTTGTTGTTTGAGGAGTTGGAGGGGTTGGTCTTGTTGATAAGGTTGGCAGACTAGGGACTACTTATCGTTGATTTGTTGCAGGAGATCTTGGCCTATGTCATTAGTTGCATAATTGTTATGGGGGCTTGGAGGGATGTTCATGAGATAAAGAAGATTATCAATCAGTTGGAATAGGCCTTGGACTGATGCCTTAGTGGATTTCCTTAGCTTTTTCCCCAGTAACGTGGAGACAAGCCTATGGGAGTGGCTTAAAATCTCAAATCATTGGAATACAAGCCTATGGGAGAGACTATGATGTTCCAGTTTCATGGAGCCAATTTCATGCATGCGACTTAGCATTTGCAGGATTTTTTCTCTAGATTCCTTGTGTTGGTTAGATAATTTTTGTATTATGGTGACATTCTTGTTTGGAACTTTTCGATTTATAGACAGAAAATTTCGTGGGGAATCCAAAAGATAATTAAAGTTGAAGATATAAAATGGAAAGTGGGGTTAGTGGTTTGATAGAGACAATGATATTCAAATTCAAGCTTCTGTGATCCATAACTTGTTAAATCATGAAAATTTTCGGAAAAAGATCACATGGAGAATATTTGGTCGACACATTTCAAACCAGTGAGTGTGGTTCATCTTGAGGACAAGATGAAGAGACAAATCTCAGAAGTAGGTTAAATAAGGGGATAGGTCAACCTAACGGCTAGAGGAAAACAACTATATTTGACTAGGGAGGGAAAATTATATTGTAAATTACTTTATATATTTACTTATTATGATTATAAATCAAAGATAGCCATTTAGTTAATTTATAATTATAATAAGTAAATATATAAAGTAATATCCAATATAAATTTCCCTCCCTAGTCAAATATAACCGTTTTCCTCTAGCCGTTAGGTTGACCTATCCCCTTATTTTTTAGCTAGATTTTGATATCTATCTCTTCATCTTGTCCTGAAGATGAACCACATTGGCCGGTTCAAAACATGTCGACCAAATATTCTCAATGTGATTTTTTTCAAAAAAATTGATGATTTAACAAGAGACAATGATCTTAATCTGGATCAAATCAAACATATGAACAGAATTGTGGATTTTAGTAGTTATTTTTAATTATTGAGTTGAGTACCTCAGTTCATCTATATATTGGAGATAACTTAATGATAGTTTGGTTGATTCTCTTGTATGTTGCTTGAGTGTGTATGTGGATAAGAGTATGCAAGATATAATATTTGTATGATGCATATTTTCTAAAGAAGTTTGCAATTGTAGAAGAAGATATATGAAGTATGTTTCAACCATCACTTTTATGCAGTGAGTGAGATATTGAAGTGTGGATTAAAGAAGTTTTGGGTGTGATTTTGTTGCAGTTTGTGGTGTATTGTAGATTGGATATTTTCTTTTTCATTGAATGCTTTGATGCTATGCTGTTATAGTGCTCATGTTGAACAATTCTTGATTCCAGTCTGAAACATGTTGAAATGAAGACCACATAGAGGAGTGGAGATTGGTGACTCAGGTGGAATTAATATAAGTGAGCAATTTTCTCAATCCATTGGTGGTTGGATAGTTCTGTAGAAATTGAGTGAGGCTCGTTGGTCATGGTGGCTTCTAGCAGATCGAAGTCTGTAGAGTCGATTGATAGTTTAGGAGTAAATGGGAGAGGATCGTTGATCGAGGTGACCTTCATCAGATGGTATTTTGTAGATCTGCATGAGAAAAAGCCTCCATTCAATTTTAGCCATAATATCTCTATGTAAATAATTTGCTTGACTAATAGAATATTTGAGAAGCACAACAACAACAGGTACTTTTTTGCCTTGGAGAGGGTTTTCCACTTGAAATGTTTTTGTCCTTTGTGTTGATTTTTTTCATGGTTTCTGGTTTATGTTTAATGCTCTAATATTTGATTATGTGTTTTAGTTTATGCATGATTAAAGATCAATAATTTGGAGAAAAAATTATAAGTGCCTTCACTGCTGATTCACACCCCCCTCAATAGTGATCTAGTTTCCAACAACTGGTATCAAAACAGGGCTCTTGATTGTAGCTTGATCACCGGAGAGTAGATCTTGGAGTTTTTGGCAGATTTTTACAAATTTTTTGAAATGGATCAACAAGGAATTCCAATGCTTCATGAAGGTAAATTTGCAACTTGGAAGGTGAAATTGGAGTCATATTTTATATCTCTTAATGAAAATATTTTTTTGTCAGTAAAATATGGAGTTAGAGATGAATTTAATGATAAAGCTAAAGAAATTATTTTTCATGGAATTCCAAGATCTAATAAGTTGTATGTGAAGCATTATGAGATTGCAAAAGAGATATTGGATAGGTTGCAAAATTTGCATCTTGGAGGAAAATTGCATTTTTCAAAAATGGAGAAAAATGCAAACAATTCTAATTTTATTGCAATAACAAATAAATCCTCCTCACAAGAAGAAATTGAAATCCCTAGTGATAGTAGTGATAGATCAGGCATCAATATTGAGGAAAAACAAGAGGATATCAGTTGCAAAAGTGATGAGAAATCAAAGGAAAAGGCACTATAATAAGATATTCAAAGGCTCATGGCTCAAAATAAAGACCAACATATGCTGCTACAAATGTTTGATGAAAATGAGTGTGCATACAAAGAAGAAATTTTAGATTTAAAAACTCAGCGACAAGAAGCGACGAAGATTGAAATTGGAATGAGGAACAACACAATGAGCTGGAGGATCAGTTCTAGAAATTAAAGGATGAAGAAAAATATACAAAAGAAGAATTAGAAATATTCAAAACTAGTGCTCAAGCATCTATAAGAAAATCAGAAATTATTGAGTTGTGATCTAGCTGCTTCTGTTTATTGCTGTTGTGTTTTGGGTTCAGATTTTGGTGTGTGGTTTCTGGTACTGCGTTTTGGGTATAGCTGTCAGAGAAGTATCTACTTGATTCAGATCTAATTGGTGAAAAGGAGAATGGTTGATGATTGATTGATGTTCATGGATCCAATCTGAAAATTTATGAAATGTGGCCCCTGGAAGAAAGAGAAGGTTGTAGCCTTCTGTAGGCCAGCACCTACGTACTAGTATCTTGGCTAGTGCAAGAGCTAAAGGGGGTTGTAGCTCCCTTCGAGGAGAAGCTGGAGAACGAGAGAGGGCTGTACCTCTCTGCAAGTTGCAGCCTGCGTACTGGTAAAGGACTGCACTAGTACATTGTAAAAGAAGTTTCTAATTTAAAAGAAGATAGAGATGAATTGCAGCAGGTGGTTTTCACCCACATTGGGTTTCCACCTTATATCTTGTGCTCTTGTGTGTGATTGTCTTTCTGCTCTGTTTTACTGCTTCTGGTTACTGGTTATTTGATTCTGAAACACAGATTAACAACCATCATCAGAAAGATAAAGTAAATTAAAAGTTTGCTTTGTATACGTGGGTTTCCTTCTGCATAGTTGCGTATATACGCAGGTTTAATTAACTGAAGTAGCGTATATCATTTGACTTTGAAAAAGGAATATTTGACTTGATAATACTGATTCACCCCCCCTCTCAGTATTATTTCCAACAACAAGACTGTGGAATACTTGAACACTCTCTTATTTTTCAATCTCATGAATTGATCATGGATTTTGTCAGCTATGAATGCAACATAGTCATACTTGGCAGCAGGGGGTTGGCCAGGGGTGAAGATAGTCAGATACGCAAAAGTCATTTCATCCACATATTCATTGCTTGTGAAACCAAGAATACAGGCAATCATGGTAATAATATCCCTCCCTAAGCTTGTAAAAGCACATATCATGTAGGGTGGAGGGTTTTCTGAAATGTATTGTTCTAACATGAACATTTTGCAAACTCTGGCGATCTCTGAGTTGGATAGTTTGGAAGATTTGTTAAGTAAATCAACAATAGATAGAGGGGTAAGGTTCTGACTAGGTTGCAACTACAATATTTCATTAATGGAGTCTACTGTAATGGCAAAAAGGATTTGCTCGTCTGCTGTAATCTCTGGAGAGCTCTGAGATTACGGTCATAAATGGCATGGCACTGGTGAACAATGTCTAGGAAAATGTGCACAAAAGGAAATTGGTACTTTGGGAGATTTGATTCCCACAGACCAATATTGTCAACATTATTGAGGTAAAGATCCCAGTATTTACAATGTAGTCTCAAGGGGGAGTCATCAAATGTGAGGCCTTTGATTTGGAAATCTTTATCTGCTAATGGCAGATAATCCAAATCTCTATGAGGAGTAATGATAGGAGGTACATTGAGGGCCACGGGGGTTTCCATTTCTGTTTATTGTGGATTCAGAGATGGAAATGGGGCTTTTTGAGTGAGATAGGTGAAACAGGGGTGCTGGGAGTTCGTTACTGTAAGTTTCGCAACTGAATTACACTGGAATTTAGGGGTTTCAATGTATTTGCAGAGGAAATTTAGTATGTAAGAGGGTTTCTGGAAGAAAACTAGTAAATATATGTTATGGAGCGACTGGTAATGGTGTATTGGTTGACTGGAGGCACATCGTGGGCTGGAGCGGGGTCGGGCAACAACTTTCAGGGTTGCTGATGGTTTGCGTATGAGTTGGTCGATTTCTATGTATTAGCTACATGCATGAGTTTTTCAGAATAATGGACGAAAATGGATTATACTCTGTTTTTTTATTTAAAATCAATCTTTTGGCGGGTTTTGTGAAACGGACAGGTTGCATTAGTAGGATGTTTTGGTATTTTTTGTTGTTTGTGGGAAGGCGGTAAGTGGATTTCATCGCACTGCTTATGGGTGGGAAGTGGTTTTTAGGAGGGGCCATGCGATTCCACACATCTTTCGACACGTAGCATCAACACTATTTAAGAAACCGCTCTCAACGCATGCTAAATGTCGACCAAAAGGCTCGTGCGATATGTGTGATGTCCGTTGGATCTTAGGGATCTGATCGGATAGTGGTCGGGGTGCTGAGGTGACTATTGTTTAATGGTGGGGGCCTGACGGTAATTAAAATGTTTTAATTGCATCGGGGGCGATGTGATTGGTTGAAGTTATTAATTAATCGTGAGGATTAATTAATTCTTTTATTAGCATGGCGGGGAGGTCGGGTTCTTAATTAACTACTGGTTAGCTAATTAATCCCATTTATGAGTGTTATTAAGGTTATTTCGTAACTGGGGGCGGGATATAAAAAAATTTGGGGTTTTGTAGAATATAATAATACGGGTGAGGGTAATGTCGTTTTGGGAATTAAATAATAATATAAGTTAAAAGTTAATATGATTTTGAAATATAAAGTGCACTAAGTTAAATGTCTCTAAAAATGTATTTCATCATACAACACTTATACCTTAGGCTAATGATATATGAGAGTTTCATGTAGATAGAATGTTTTTAATTTTCCTAAGTAAAATAGGATTTTACTTAGGAAAAACTTTATAAATGGAATGAATGAACTTATGGAGGGGTAAATGTTGATGAAGGGGATTTAAGTACTTTAGGCCTTTTCAAATTATTGGGCCAAGGGTCCGGTCTCTCCAAAAGTTAGAGAAATGCTCTGAGCCCCTCTAACTTGTATAGGTACCTTTAGCACTTAGGGGAAATTAGTGAATTTTTAGGGAAAAATGAAGTAAGGAAGTTAATTAATTTGACTTTGTCTCCTTAATATCCCATCTCCAATATGAGTTGTACTTTGTCCAAGTGATGAAAGCAAAAGATTTAAGCATTAAACTTAACCATTCACCACACATCTATTATGCAACCATCATCTACTTACCCTACCTACTTTATCCTAGCATTTTCACTTCTTTATTAGGGTGCACTTAAACTGGAAAACCCTTTTCACACTTTCTTTTCTTTTACATAGTGATATCTATCTAAATTTGCACTTATTACATCCAAGGGCTTAGATTAAATTGTTGAGCTCCTTTTATTCACTCTACCTATCTACTTATCTGCCAAGATTAAACTATTTGGTCAGATCTTTATTCTCTATATCTAAAACATGAAATTGAAAACATGCAATAACCAAGATTAAGCTATTTGGTTATCATGGATTTGTGGCCTAAGTAACAAGTTGCACACAATCATTATTTTACATAAAAGTAACTAGTAGTGGCATTTGGACTTGCACACTTTCATGGTCTTTTTCTTTTTGTTGGGGTTCATTTTATTTCAACTTTTGACCTTTTATTTATTCTTTTTACCCTTTTATTCTTTTTCTAGGGTATACCCTCTTTACATTTTTTAATTTTTTGTTTCTCACAAATATTGAAAACCTTTGCAACAACTAAAGGTATGAACATATTTCAAAACTAAAGAAAGTCAATCATGATATATGACACCTATTGGTATAGGGGCATAACAGTGGCTCCATTTGGGGATGGCTTTCCCTAGTGGAAAGTCAAGAACAATAGATCAATGGCCTATGAATGATTTTTACTGTGATCTGGAATCTTCCTTTTCCTACTGTTTTATTGTATTTATGACAGTAATGGTTCTAAAGCTTAGGGCCTTCTCTTCGGACTTCAACTTCACAAGTTTACCATCCAATCAAAACTGACATTATAAAGGATATATTATGTACAGTTAGAAATCTAGTTAGAGTTAAAAACTGGGATCATAGTAATGTTTCAACATCCGACCATTAACTAGTCCTCCTTAAAGTTTTGCACCATCTAACTCTTTAAGAAAATATGCATTGTTTCCTCTGAAAGCATATATTATATATGGCCCTTTCCACAAGAAGTCAAACTTCCCATGTTTTCCTTTGTCCTCCCTTCTAGAATCCCATCTTAATACTTTGTCTCCTAGATAGAAATCTTCTGCTTTGGTCCTTCTGTCAAAGATTTTCTTGAGTTTCTCTTGTAGTTTGTGATCTTTGGTACACTTCCTCCCTGGTTTGCTGCAAATGGATGATCTGGTTTATCCTTCTTTGTATATCATTTGGTTCCACTTGAGCTTCTTGCAGTAATTTCATGACAGGAACCCTTAAAGATGAGGGAAAAACAACCTCCATGCCATATACTAGCTCGTAGGGATTGGTTCCAATGGATTTTTTGGTTGTAAGCCTGTCTGCCCACAAAGCATTGATCATTTTTTTGTTCCAAGTTTTATTATTCTCTTCCAATATTTTTTTGATAATATTAATTAGACTTTTGTTGGAAGATTCTGCAAGTCCATTCCTTTGAGGATAGTAGGTTGTGGAATGACCTAGTGTGATATGGTACTTGTTACATAAATTAATCATTTTCTTTGACTTAAATTCTGCAGCATTATCTATGATAATTTTATCTGGGCAACCAAATCTGGACAGAATGTTGGCCTCTAGAAATCCTATGATGACAGTGTCTGTGGCTTATCTGGAGGGAATAACTTCTATCCATTTTGTAAAATAGTCAGTTGCAGTGAGTATCCATTTATGTCGACCAAAAGAGGGTGGATGAATTTCTCCAATGAAGTCAAGTCCCCATTGTTGAAAAGGTTTCTCAGTGAAAATGGGTTTTAATGGTAAAGGTAACAATTTTATTTTTCCTTCAAATACTTGGCATTTGTGGCAGGAAGTTACAAATGTCTTTACATCTGCAAACAAGGTTGGCTAATAAAATCCAGCTCTTAGAATTTTGTCAGCAATTGACTTCCAATAGAGGTGTCCACCATAGTCCCCTGCATGAAGTTCTTGGAGAGTCTTGTTAGCTTCTTCTTTCAAAAAACAACTTAACAAAATGCCTTCATGATTTTTCTAAAATAAAGAATTATCTAAGATGCAAAATTTTGAAGACTTCATTTTCAAGAATCTATTCTTGGTTCTGGACAACCCTAGAGGAGCTTGCAAGTTTTGTAACACATAAATAATAACAACATACCAAGATGAATCTGAAAAGGCCTGGCTGATCTATTGAGTCACCATCTCTTGTTCGTTATCCATCTCTGTAATGAGATTTATGTCTAGGGCTTGACAATTAGTTTCTGCCATGAGTTTAGCCAATCCCTGACCTTTAATTAGCTTAGTGGGTTTTATCTCTAAATCATATTCTAAGATAGTAGCTATCCATTTTCATCTTTTTCCATCAATTCCATCCTGAGTCAGGATGTCTTTGACTACTGCATTAGGAACATAAGCTATTACATGAGAATACAAAATATAAACCTTGAAATCTTTAAGAGCTTTTACCAATGCAAAAGCTTGTTTCTCCATTATTTTGTATTTTAACGATGCATCTCTAAGATCTTTACTAAAAAATGCTATGGGTTTTTCACATCCTTGATCATATTTTTGTAGTAAAACTGTAGCTATGGTGTGTTCTGAGACAAAAGAAAAAATGATGAAATCTCTATCAAACTGTAGGCTTGAGAGGATTGGTGTTCTTGTTAAGGCTATTTTAATTTCTTCAAATGATTGTTTAGCCTCAATTGTCCAATTAATGGTTGAATCCTTCTTTAACATGTTATTTAATGATCTAATGAGTTCAGCTAAGTTAGAGATAAATCTCCTTAAAAAAATAATGTCTCCTAAAAATTCTTGCAACTCTTTAATGTTTCTGGGATAGGGAATTTGTAAAATAGCTTCGATCCTAGAGGGGTCAATTCGAATGCCATCCTTAGAAATGATATGACCTAACAGTTTTCCTTCCTCCAAACCGAACAAACACTTCTTTGGATTCAAAGAAATACCATATTTTCTGCACTTTAAAAATACTTGCCTGAGATGCTCCAAGTACTGCTGATCTGATTTAGAAAAAACAGTGAGATCATCAAGATATATAACAAGAAAATCATGAATTTCTTTTGCAAAGGCAATGTCCATTGCTCTTTGAAAAATTTCTCCTGCTTTTTTTAGTCCAAATGGCATTTTAATGTACATGAAGGTACCCCATGGTGTTGTAAATGTTGTTTTCTCTTGGTCATCAGGATGAACTAAGATTTGGTTATACCCTGAAAACCCATCTAAAAGTGAGATTCTAGAAGAAACAACTACCCTTTGCAATATATGGTCCATTTTGGGTAACATATAGTTATCTTTCAAAGAGACCTTGTTCACATTTCTTAGGTCAACACATAATCTTATTTCACCTGTTTTCTTTCTAGTAGGTACCAGATTAGATACCCAATCTAAGAATAGAATAGGGGCAATAATCCCTACTTCATACATGCGCTTGATTTCTTTCTCAATTGATGGTAATAGCACAAGGTTAATTCTTCTGAGTTTTTGTTTAAAGGGCTTTTGATTTTCTTTCAGAGGTATAGTGTGCTGAATGATAGAGGTGCCATAGGATTTCAAATCTTCATAACTCTAGACAAAGACATCCTTGAATTCCCTCATAAGTTCAACATACTTTAGCTTCTGATCAGGAGGTAAAGATTTTGACAATTTTATCAACTTGGGATTCTCCTGTGTTCCTAAGTTACACTCTTCGATGTCTGCCTTTAAAGGCTCCATTTTAGGTCTCTTTGGAATGTCATTAGAGTCGAACAGATCTTTTAGAGGAGTCAATCCTTTGGGTAAATGACTGTCCTTTAGGTTGATAACCTCTAATTCTTCTTCAATTATTTCATCTAAGTCCATTTGTTTTAGGTTTTGAATTTCTTTTTGTGTGAATTTGGTTGGGTGAATCATATTTGTTGGATTCTCTTCTGAAATGTTTATTTCTACCTCATTTATTTGATTAGAACTAGTGAGTGTATCAACATCTATTTTGAGGTTAGAAAATTCCTCATATAAATTTAAAAAATTATTAATATGCTTATCACTATCAAAAACCTACTAGTTCTTAAGATTATCAAGGATGGTTGGTCTGTGCCTAATCTCAGCAGTATACTGATGATTAGGTTGAAAAGGTAATTTGTAGGTGCTGGCAAACATGGCCAGGCTGTGGGCTTGCATGTTGTGTTTTCTAGGAATAGTTGCAAGTTGGGTTTCCAAAAAAGTGTTTAGGAATTCTATGATTGTTCCTCTGTAATTCCTAGTCTAGGATCCTTGGTTCAGTAAGTTCCTTTAATATGTTTAACTATTAATTCTGAATCTCCCATGATAGGCACCCTTATAGCTCCTAATCTTTTAACAAGTTTAAGACCTAACAAGAGAGCCTCATATTCTGCCATATTATTGGTGCATCTAAAATTTAATCTGTAGGCATGGCCTTCAGCATGATCGTTTTCTAAATTGTACACCCAAACTCTTGCTCCTGCTCCTAGTTTATTTACCGAGCCATCAAACTTTAAATGCCAAAGGATTTCATGTTCATAATCTATGTCTAAGGTAGTGGGAACTTGTTTCACCATGGCATTTGGGTTTTTACTGTTATTTGAATTTTCTTTATTATTTGATATTTCCTGAATATGAACAGTTTATTTTTCTTTTTCAATTTCTTTTGGTTCTACTGCTAAAACCTCTAAAGTGTTTGAAGGACTGGCTTCTACGTTGTAAAGAATGAAAGAATCCATATCAAAGTGTACTGATTAGATGGGAAAATTTTGGGGTTTTTCCTGACTACTTACTACACATTTCATCAATGTTTCTCTGTATAGTTTCTTGGGTTGTCCAAAAACCGATATAATGGCATATGAAATATCTAGTTGAAGAGATCCCTGAAGCTTAGCACCCTAGGATCTTGACAACAACATGCCATATTTGGGTGTTATATCAGCTACCACTATGTCCATTAATATTTTTTTTGCAGGATATTGAACCAATGAAACACATAAGTCTTTTATCAATCCTAAACATCTCACTTGGCTGAAATCAAAAGAAAATAAATCTTTGTATGGTCTAGTGATGTCTAAGTCTAGCTTTTCCATGACAGATTTGGGCATAAGGTTGTGAGATGCACCAGAGTCAAACATGGCATTGTGAAGAATCTTATCATGTATGTTTAGGCTAACATAGAAGGGAGGAATTCCTCCTTCCAATGGTTTCCCATTCACTTCTGGGCCACAGACTAACTCGGGTTGATTATCATAAAGATTAACAAAGCCTTCAGTTCCAATAATTTTCAGTGATCTATTGATTTGAGTCCGGTAAACATCATGTTTAGCTAATTCAAATAATGGCACAGAAATTTTCAGCTTGCCAACTTCTGCTTCTAGATTAAAGGACTTTTCTATTTGGGCTCTTGGATTTTGAACAACTGTGTTTTCTATGTCTTTCTCCTTTTTAGGATTAGAGTCATGATTCGTTGATTCTCTTAAATCAGCTTTTGGAGGCTCTTCCACAGTTTCCTTGGAAGGAAGGGAAGTGGAAGGCTGTTTATTGTTTGGTTGATTATCAAAGACATCTTCAATTATGGGGTCAGGAGGATTAGTATTTGGTATAGAAAGAATTTGCAATGGTCTGTTTATTGTCTTACCTTTTTTGGGCTGATTTTGGACTGTTTTATTGTTTGTTTCAGGGACATCAATTTTCCTACCTCTTAGATTTTACTGCTTGTGCACCTCAAAGACAGCTGAGTCATATCCCTACCTAAAGTCGAAAGATTCTCCTGATTGGGTTTTAAACTGTTTAAGTATGTGAGCCTCTTGATCATCTTGGGATAAGAAAACTTCTTCTTCATCATCAAGCCTCATCAAATTTATTTGAGTATCTTCTTCTGGGCCTTCAAAGTGAGAAGCTTCTGCATAGTTCTCTTGGAAAGGGGGTCTAATGTTTTGGTTAGGACCATTCTTTCCAGTGTTCTGGTTTTGATTTTTCCTAAAATTAGGATTTCTCTCTGCATTATTTTGCTGGCTATCCCAAGGAGATTTCCTTTCAATTATCTCCACTCCGTCTCCTAGTATATCCATTCCTTTAATTATGGCATCTAGCTTTTGTTCGAAGGGTGATATTTCTTCTTTTAATGGTATCCTTGTTTCACTCCTAGCTTTGGATCTTTTGAGAGTAGGTTGGCTTCAACGCTTACTGCTATGCTTTGCATTTCTTCCAATGTAGGGGGGTTTCATTCTCTCAGCTGGAAAGCCATATCAAAATCAAATCCATCAGGGAATTTGATTAAGGCTAAGCCAGGGGGAGGCCTGAGGTCAAGAGGAATGGCACTATATACACTATTAAATCTAGTGCAATAGTCCTGCACAATTTCTTGTGGTCCTCTCTTGAGGTTCTCGTATTCAAATAAGATCTAAAGGGGATCTTTTCTTTTCTCCCATCTGTTCAGAAACTATTGGTAGAGGGCTCTTAGACTGTCTATGCTATTGGGTGTTAAGGCTCTGAACTAGGTTCTAACATCTCCGGTAAGGCTTTGCACAAAAATCCTCATTTTCACATCAGCAGTGTCTATTTCATACATTTCGAAATAATCAGTCATTTTCATAGTATGTTGTTGGGCTGTATAGGTTCTAGTGCCATCAAAGGATATGATCTTACTTTGATAGTCTTGGGGCATGGTACCTAAATTAGCTGGCAGCACAAGGGGAGCATATCTATTAGCCATTGTTGTAGGTAGTGTTGAAACAAAGACTGAAGTTGGAGTAATAGTGGATGGAAGACTAGGGGTTAAAGTCAACTATGGAGTGGTTCGAGGTTGAGACATATGAGGGATGGATGAGGAGCTTGTAGAAAAAGAAATGACTATAGAAGGGTTAGGAGTTCATTCAGTGGTAAGATCAGATTGAGGTGAGTTTTGCAAATGTCCATCAATCAAGAAATTAGCTCTTTGAATTTCGATTTCTTTGATGAACTCTAGGTCTTGGACTAGGTCTATTAATTCAAAATCAGATGAAGTTCAAAACAAAGATGTTTCAAAGTACTCATCAAAGGAGAGGTCTTCTAGAAACAACCACTCAATAGGACAAGATTAAGATCTAAATATGGGTCGAGGGTTAATAAAGCTTTCTTGTCTTCTAAGAATTCTTGGGATCAAATTGGGGTTCTCAAACACTGGGGGTGGATTAGGGTCAGGATTAGCCCTAGTGTATCGAGTTCTTTCTGAAGCCAGATTTTAAGTCTTTCATTTTGCAATTTCCTTTGAAGACATCAAAATAACTTCTATGAACTATTTAAGATGCATA
The DNA here is from genome assembly GCA_000404065.3 of Pinus taeda. Classification (NCBI taxonomy): domain Eukaryota; kingdom Viridiplantae; phylum Streptophyta; class Pinopsida; order Pinales; family Pinaceae; genus Pinus; species Pinus taeda. Next base: position 22,376 of record APFE030406668.1, on the reverse strand, counting down.
TAACCAAACTTTGTCTTTATTAAAGATGTGTTTTGACTGAGGAATTTGTTTTCCCCAGTATGGTCGCCACTATGTTATCACTCAGTTTTTCCCTTGGAAGTTATCAAAAGAAGGGACACTCCGAGGTAACCATAAACCAATCTTTTAAGTACAGAATCTAGCTAATATATACTCAGAGAGGGCTCTCTCTTTGTGATTTAGCTTTGTTTTGTGAGATATTAGGATAGCTATGAAAGCTTGGGGGGTTTTGATTTTGTTTGGTGGTGGAATTCAAGAGTAGATGGATAGAAAAGGTATTTCAAGCCATTGGGCTATGGAGTCAACTGAATGATGGCTTAACTGGATCAGGTTGATTTAACAAAGGAGAAATTTCACAGAGCAAGATAACCAAACAAAAGACAAATGATAGTTTCAAATGGGCAAAATGGTCTTGAACAGGGAGGAAGGGCAACTAAGAATCCTTCAAAAGGGTCCAAGATGAGGGAAAGTGGGTGCTAATTAACAAAAAGAAATTAAGTATTCTTTGTTAAATGGTCACAGTGATAAACTATGAAAGCAGGGAGCAATTAAGAATTCCCTACCAATAATAGCCTGGAAGAAAACATTAAGAATACAAACGATTTTAAAGACAGAATGCAGTAAAGCTCTTTTTGAAATATAAATTTTCATTTATCATTTAGATATGAAACACATATGAATATTTATTAAACCAGAAAAATTATAGAAACACAAGATATATAATACTTATTTATTTCTTGTTTGACACAGGTACCCTGTAAAAGTCCTTTGCTTTATTACTTTGTTCTAGCCAACCATACAAAAGTTGTTCAACAACACTTCAATTCCAAAAGTAAATTGTCTACAGAAATGTCTAAGAAGCCACCCCTAATACTTCGAATAAAGAAGTATTTATACAAAATTTACATCAAAATATCTCATAACTAAATGAGATTTATTTTAGGAAAATAAAATATATATTTACACTAATATAGAGACAAATGGTCTCAAATATAGAAACATAAAGTGAATTGATTGTGTTGTCCCTGTTTTTGTTGAAGGAGCTTGAGGTAGGTCCTATGAACGTGCATCTTGCTATAGTGCTAGTAATTCTAAGCAGGACTCCTAATTTGATCTTTCAACTGATACTCTTTCACTTGTATCTAATACTCTTTACCTGTTCACCAGTATTCATCTTTTTTACCAAAATTTACTGTGGTCAATATCTCTGTTTACCTCACTTTAGTCATGGTAATTTATAGGATGTCAGTCATGTTGGTTCACCATTTTTCTTTTGGTATAGTCATCCTTGTCAATTTCCTGTAAATTTCATCATCCTCAATATATTTCACAAAACTGGGTTGCACTAGGAATAGGTGTTTCACTTCATGTTCAATGTAAAAAAGGTTCTCCAAACCATCATAGAGAACTTTCCCTATGGGCAATGCCTTGACTGCAGATGAACTGGCCTGACTGTTAGCTTGCTGATGTAATTTTTTGATGTAGTCTATCTGAAGCATTAGCCTATCATTGATGACTAAAGGACTTGGAAGTCCCTTACTTATTAGGATGTCAAACTTTCTCATGAATTCCTCTATATCCTCCTGCATGCTTTGACATCTTCGCTCTAGGCCTTGCATTAAGTTCCTTTTTGTCAGAACTTTCTTTAGTTCGAGGATAGTAGAAGTCCTATCCTGAATGTCTAGTTGCTCTAATTGTTTCCTATTTTTACTGTTTAGGAAATTTATTAACTGGACTTCTTCTTCAGGCTTTCTACCCAGTTCTTCTCTAGTTTGCTGAATTGCCTCTAGAGCAAGCTTAACCAAATCAATTTGTTCAAAATAATTTGAATGGATGACCAAATATCATTGATGGAATCAATGATATTGGTCCACAATATATTCCTGATCTCTTCCAAAGGCCTATCAAATGTCAGGTCCTTCTCTAATGCTTTTATTTGCTCTGTCATGCTCTTGTTTTTCCTTCTCTCCTTTGCATAATTTATCTTTGATAAATCATATTTATGTTCCATGACAATGAATTTCTATTTTACTTTATGTAGCTCTGTGACTTGGAGTTTCATTTCTTCCATGGAATTAATTAAGTCCTCTGCGCTCTGTGTTGATGTTCTTGTCCATGATATACCTGTTGCTTCCATGGGTGCAGTTGTTGCCAAAGGAATGTTTGGTGCTAAAACAATTGCAAGTGTGGAAGGGACTACTGTTGAAACTATTGGCACTACAGTTTGAGGCTATGTGGTCGACTCACTCTGCCTTGACTATACTGCTTTCTCCAATTCCTGCTCTGTTTCCTTCAGTTGCTCGTTTTACTTAAGGACCAAGTCCATAAGTTCTTCTTCATTTTTCTTATCTATCACTTCAGCAGTCTGAGGGTGAATGAGGGGTGGCAGCTTCAACTATTTTCTGAGTGCAGCTATATCTTCATTCTTTTTCTTGATTAAGCTCTTTGCTACCTTAACATCTTTCAGGTCATGACCCAAGTCAATTACCAACTCTTCCAATGATTTTATCCTGTTATCTTTTGCCTGTGAGGAGGCTTTCTCCCACTGCACTTGGACTGTAGTATTGCTCAATGAATTTTGCAATCTATGAGCCATCATTACTTTGCTGGTCAGTGTTGAGTAGACCATCTCACCTGCTTGCTTATGTAATTCAATTTGATCAATAGGGTGGATGTCTTTAGCCATGACTTCAAAGTCAGTTTTGAGATAATCTACCAACGATTTTGGCTGCTGCACTGTGGGTTTTAAGAAACTCATTTGTATTTTTCCTTCTATGATGTCAAAGGCTGACATCAGTATGGTTTGGTTTGAAGGTGCCATCTTTAGGTACTGAGCATAGGCTTAGGCCTTCAGCTGCTCATTCTTTCTCTTGATTTCCTTAAAATTTCCTTTGATATCTATAATTTTCTCAGAACAAGACCTGAGAGATGAAACTTCTGCACTCTGTTGTCTTTCTAGCTCTTGCCTCTATGAACTTGAGGGTGTCCCACCTGTTGGGAATGTATGCAAACTATCTGTTCCTTCCTTTCTCATGCTTTCTATAGTTTCATCTATGAACTCCTCCTATGAATAAGGCTTCAACCTTTGCCTCTTAGCAAAGGTTTGATCTGTAGGTTTGCTAGAAGGGGTAGCTACTTCCCTATCTCTTTTCGAATTCTTTTCCTCATTTAGAGGAGTTTGCACAGCTGGGAGATTTCCCATATTTGTAGGAGCTAGGTGTGGCTGTGGTGGAGCTCTTTCTTCAGAGATTTCAGGCTGCTCTGATACCTTTGGCTGTTCTGATACTTGTGGTTGTCCTGTTTGTTATGATGTAGGAACACTAGTTTCCTGTGTTTGTTCCTGTGATGGATCTGCTGTGGGAGCACTAGTTTCTTGTGTTGGCTTTGGAGAAGTTTCAGTTGGTACTTGTACAAAAGAGTCCAGGTAAAGTCTCTTTTCCAAATATTTCATCACATTCTCAACTTCAACTTTATCACTATCTTCCTCTATCAATGTTCCTTCTCTCCATTCATTTAAATTGGCATATTGTTCTATCTCAGGGATTCTGTGATGGATGTAGGGTGACAACTTATGTTTTACCCTCCCGTCACTGATGAAACCATGAGGATCATAAATCCAAACAAAGCTTTTCATTAGTCTCATTATTGTTTCTATGATTTCTTCTACTCTTTTCCCTACTTCTCTATTTTTGCACACAAATGGGCCTATGTGGTCTTTGATCCTCAATTGGGCTTTCTTCTTTGCCTTAGTGAAATGAATTTGGTCAGAGTTTAACATTTGCTTGTAATATTCCAGGGCAAACAATCTCATAGGAACATACTTAGGCAACTTGAAAGGAGGGAGTTCACAACCATAGATTTGGATCTCCGTGTGATTATGATACAAGTACCAGTCACCTATCTTGTACTACTTTGACAGTTGAAGGATTCTCTTGATATCATCACTGATTCTTGGGAGAGGATGTCCTATCAGCATAGTGGTTACAAGATTGACAAATTGATCTATGAATTCATTATATGAATAGGGAGAAGTGTATTAGTAATCGAAGATGGAAGTCCAGAAAATGACTGATATGGGATTACCTCTGGTGTCGAGCTTATTCACAGAGAATGGGAATTTGTCAGTTTGGTAATACAGGAAGAGGTGATACAAGACTGTGGAATACTTGAACACTCTCTCATTTTCCAATATCATGAATTGATCATGGATTTTGTCAGCTATGAATGCAGCATAATCATACTTGGCAGTAGGGGGTTGGCCAGGGGTGAAGATAGTCAGATAAGCAAAAGTCATTTCATCCACATATTCAGTACTTATGAAACCAAGAATATAGGAAATCATGGTAATAATATCCCTCCCTAAGCTTGTAAAAGCACCTGTTATGTACAGTGGAGGGTTTTCTGAAATGTATTGTTCTAACATGAAAATTTTGCAAACTTTGGCAATCTCTGAGCTGGATAGTTTGGAATATTTGTCAAGTAAATCAACAATAGATAGAGGGGTAAGGTTTTGACTAGGTTGCAACTACAATATTTCATTGATGGAATCTGCTGTAATGGAAAAAAGGATTTGCTAGTCGAGGGACATTACAGCTTTGAGATTAGGGTCATAAATGGCATGGCACTAGTGAACAATGTCTGTGAAAATGTGCACAAAAGGGAATTGGTACTTTGGGAGATTTGATTCCCACAGAACAATATTGTCAACATTATTGAGGTAAAGGTCTCGATATTTACAATGTAGTCTCAAGGTGGAGTCATCAAATGTGAGGTCTTTGATTTGGAAATCTTTATTTGCTAAGGGCAGATAATCCCAATCTCTATGAGGAGTAGTGATAGGAGGTACATTGAGGGCCACGTGGGTTTTCATTTCTGGTTCTTGTGGATTCAAAGATGGAAATGGGGCTTTTTGAGTGAGATAGGTGAAACAGGGGTGTTGGGAGTTCGTTACTGTAAGTTTCGTAACTGAATTACACTGGAATTTAGGGGTTTCAATGTAATTGCAGAGGAAATTTAGTATGTAACAGGGTTTTTGGAAGAAAACTGGTAAATACCTGTTATGGAGTGATTGGTAATGGTGTATTGGTTGACTGGAGGCACAATGTGGGCTAGAGCGGCGTCGAGCAACAACGTTTAGGGTGGCTGATGGTTTGGGTATGAGTTGGTCGATTTCTACATACTAGCTGCATGTATGAGTTTTTCGGAATAATGGACGAAAATGGATTATACTCTATTTTTTATGCAAAGTCAATCTTTTGGCAGGTTTTGTGAAACAGGCAGGCTGCATCAGTGGGAATATTTGACATTTTTTTTCGTTTGTGGGGAGGCGATAAGCAGATTTCAACGCATTGCTTATGGGTGGGAAGTGGTTTTTAGGAGGGGTTGCACGATTCCACACATCTTTCGACATGTAGCATCGGAACTGTTTAAGAAAACAATCTCATCGCACGCTAAATGTTGACCACAAGGCCCTGCGATATGTGTGATGGCCATCGGATCTGAGGGTTCCGATCGGATGGTGGTCGGGCTGCTGAGGTGATTGTTGTTTAGTGGCGGGGGCCCGACAGTAATTAAAAGCTTTTAATTGCATCGTGGGTGATGTGATTGGTTGAAGTTATTAATTAATCGTGAGGATTAATTAATTCATTTATTAGCATCGCGGGGAGGTTAGGTTCTTAATTAACTACGGATTAGCTAATTAATCCCATTTATGAGTGTTATTAAGGTTATTTCGCAACTGGGGGTGGGATATATAAAAATTTGGGGTTTTTTATAATATAATAATATGGGCGTGGGTAATGTTGTTTCGAGAATTAAATAATAATATAAGTTAAAAGTTAATATGATTTTGAAATATGAAGTGCGCTAAGTTAAATGTCTCTAAAAATGTATTTCATCATACAACACTTATACCTTAGGCCAATGATATATGAGAGTTTCATGTAGATAGAATGTTTTTAATTTTCCTAAGTAAAATAGGATTTTACTTAGGAAAAACTTTATAAAGGGAATGAATGAACTTATGGAGGGGTAAATGCTGATGAAGGGGATTTAAGTACTTTAGGGCTTTTCAAATTATTGGGCCTAGGGTCCGGTCTCTCCAAAGGTCAGAGAAATGCTCTGAGCCCCTCTAACTTGTATAGGTACCTTTAACACTTAGGGGAAATTAGTGAATTTTTAGGGTAAAATGAAGTAAGGAAGTTAATTAATTTGACTTTGTCTCCTTGATTGGCTGTCTCCAATATGAGTTGTACTTTGTCCAAGTGATGAAAGCAAAAGATTTAAGCATTAAACTTAACCATTCACCACACATCCATTCTGCAACCATCATCTACTTACCCTACCTACTTTATCCTAGCATTTTCACTTCTTTATTAGGGTGCACTTAAATTGGCAAACCCTTTTCACACTTTCTTTTCTTTTACATAGTGATATCTATCTAAATATGCACTTATTACATCCAAGGGCTTAGAATAAATTGTTGAGCTCCTTTTATTCACTCTACCTATCTACTTATCTGCCAAGATTAAAATGTTTGGTTAGATCTTTATTCTCTATATCTAAAACATGAAATTGAGAACATGGAATAACCAAGATTAAGCTATTTGGTTATCATGGATTTGTGGCCTAAGTAACAAGTTGCACACAATCATTATTTTACATAAAAGTAACTAGTAGTGGCATTTGGACTTGCACACTTTCATGGTCTTTATCTTTTTGTTGGGGTTCATTTTCTTTCATTTGTTGACCTTTTATTTATTTTTTTACCCTTTTATTCTTTTTCTAGGGTATACCCTCTTTACATTTTTAATTTTTTGTTTTTTCACAAATATGGAAAACCTTTGCAACAAGTAAAGGTATGAACATATTTCAAAACTAAACCAAGTCAATCATGATATATGACACCTATTGGCATAGGGGCATAACAGGATGCACAAGTCAAATTGGCATCTCATGGTTTTTTACGCTCTGTGTGCCTACCGAACTTCAACCAAAGACGCAACTGGTTTCACACCATTCTAGCTGGTCTATGGTCTGGAAGAAACATTTCCGATCGAATGTGAGATTCCTTCACTTAAGTTAGCTGTTGAAATCCTTCCTGAAACATCAACTCAAGAGGAACACCTCTTATATTTAGAACAAATGGATGATACTTACTGTCTCACTACCATGGTCATCGAAGCACAAAAGAAACAGGTCAAAACCCATTTCGACTAGTCAGTTTCCCCTCGTGCTTTGTTTGAGGGTGATTTGGTCCTGATATATGACCAAGCTAATGATAAGCTGGGGGCAGGCAAGTTCGAACCTATGTAGCATGGGCCCTATATTGTAAAAATCATTTTGCAGAAAAGAGCCTATGAACTTATTGATTATGAAGGAAATCCTCTTGATAAGCCCTGCAACGAGCTTTATCTTAAAAAGTACTATGCTTAGGTCATATTGCATGGTTACTTATGTACATTAGTGTGTGATTCATTTCTGTACAACATGGTTTTGTGTGATAAGTTTTCGAACAATCCTCCTGTTTACTATGCATTTCTTTCTTTGCAGATGTCTGTGTCTCCTCAAGTTGGTTTCACTGATGGTGCTTGTCGTAGTACCTGGAACCTAGCAACTTTTTGGGGCTTAAAGCCCAAATTTTGGTCAATGTAATGCAAATATTCCGCGAAGTATGGGCACGAAGCTCAAGAATATAGGGTTGTCTGCCCTAAGATAATGTAATTTAATGTAAATGTGTCGACCTACCTATGGTCCGCGGACCATGGGATTGTATAAATAGAGCGAGGCTCTAAGTGTAAAGACAGTTTTTTAGCAAGCAAGTAATAGATAGATGCAAAGGCATGGTTAGAAGATAGAAGTTAATCTGAAGGGTATTGGGTTGTAGTAGTAGGTAGAGGCTCTGCAGCTGAGTGCACAGAGGCCTAGTACAGTCTGCAACTAAGTGCGCGGACCCTTGCAGCTAAGTGCGCAGGGCAGAGGCAGGTCTGTAATCAAACTTGTGAACTAATAAAGATAAGATTGATTCAGAATAATGTGCATCTGTATTTCTATATTCTGGTTATCTTTATGCATTTATATTGTTTTTGAGTACATGCGCTAATTTGAAAGTTGAATAAGTAATAAGAATATTGGGCCCGCACAAACTAAGCTAAGCACTAATATAATAGCACAGTAAGGATCGAATCAAAATAATACTATATTCACAGAGGTACGCAAGGGTTGCGAAGAATAGAAAGCTGCATGGAGCAACATAGTGCGTAGATTAGGATCAAGAACCTCCATAACCCTCATGAAGACATCCCTAGGGTGTAGAAACCTGGTTCCAGCACCCTCCCATACTACTTCGGGTGAGACCTCAGTCCATGCTCCGTGAAATGTTGCCGAAAGGGCCAGTAGTACTAGGATTTGCTTGGGTAAACTCACTGTTGAACCTGGGTTAGGCGCCACGTAGCCAACAAACGGTTCCATTGCTGGGACCGAGATCTACCAAGGGATGTCTGATGTTGTGCCACTGGAACCCAACAAAGAAGGAAATTGAAGAGTGGGTGGACAAAAAGATTCACGAGTTCGCGACATAGGAAAACATAACTCTGCAGGTATCTGAGAAGAGGTGGCTAGATTGCTATGTGTATACAGAAATCCATGAGATTTTCATTGCATCCTTTCCTTTTGAATTGTATGAGTGGATTGCGAGGTTAGCCGAAAGCCAGGGAAGGTGTTGGCTCGACCAACCTATAGTGTGGACTCTGGAATTAGTGTGCAGACTAGACGTATCAAAAGACAAGATCATGTGAGTTGTGGCCCATTGGCTTGACTAGATAATAGGGGATTTATCATTGAGTTTGCGATAGACACGACCATGAGCTATAGCGAAGCAAAATGATGTTTTCTCAAGGGATCGCGAGGTAAGTACATTAAATCTTTGAATACCTGGATTAAGATTCTGTTATGTGAAAAACAGGTTATGCGAATACATTAATGGTTGGAATGACACAGAGAAGAAAGATCTACAAAGGTAGCGGGGAATTAGGAAACAGTCCCTTAATTCACCTTCACGAGAGAGCAAGGAAGAGCTCACTCGAGTCTCTCTGAGAAGTGCGGTCAGTTTGATACAACAGCGCATTCTGTAGTTACCACCTTCACCCATGCTACCACCCACTTCACCTCCATCTCCACCATCTCCACCTCCACCAACCCCACAGTTCAGCATGGCAAGCGTGATCAAGCTACCTGTATTCAGAGGAGTAGGGAATGAGGATTCAGACCAGTTCTAGTTTGTAGTAAGAGCAGTGTGGGGAGCGCAAGGGGTCATGAACGACAACATTAAGAAGGCTACATTAGTGAGCTCACTGCAGGATTGCGCGTTGACATGGTATATCAAGCACTCTAATGACCACCCAACTACAAGGATAGCATATATCCAGAATGCGTTGAATAGGGAATTTAGCCAGCCAAAATCAGAGACATAGTCAATCATCGGGTTTAAAGAGATCGCGATGCTTCCAGCCAAGACCCCGTGGGATTTGGATCAGCGACTGAAGAGTATGATCTGCAAGGCTAATATGACGCTCATGGATGCACAACATCGTGCATGGCTTGTGGCATCTATAACACCGCACTTGAGGACGACACTATCACAACAGAAGATTTCAACCCAAGCCAAAGTGTTGGAAATGGCGATGATGTTGCATGAGACCCTAATACAAGATCTTGGGTTGGGAGTTCAACAAATCCATGCGCAACTACAGAATCTCTGCCTAGAAATGCGAAGCTTGACGCAGGATAGGGCACTGTGGCCAGAGGCGCGCGAGGAAGTATGGTGAATAAACTACAAAGACCAGGGCCATGACAAGGATCACTGTCCAATATTAGCAAAATACTTGGCAGGAGGGGGACCAATGCAGTTGAGACCAGAGGCACAGGCAGGGCCGAGTGTGACACCCATGCTGTGCTACACAATCTGTTAGATAGGAGGAAAACACACAACGGATAATTGTCATTTGTTGAAGTATACACCAACACCCCATCAATTGTTTTGTAATTTCTGTAGGTTAGTGGGCCACAACGAGCGTACTCATCACAATTACAAGCTAATGGTGGATCAGACTCAAACCTATAGGATGCAGATAGAAATGCGAGCCCATGACCCAGCTGTGGGGGTGTCACGTGATGGATTTCATGGGCAAGGTCGAGGATGAGGAGGAATGGGACCAGGAAGGGGTCGTGGATATTTAATTTGTTACAATTGCAGAGGGCCAGGCACTATGCCCACGATTGTACCAACCCAACGAGAATATCCTATTCATACTATGCTCAGTTCGATCATCAAGCAGTAGATTATCCTACTTTGATCACACAGATGTGTGAGAAATGGGTATTTGAGCCTCCTCCAACTTAGAATATCCAAATGATGAGGTCTGAACCGTGCGAAGAAGACCCAAATGTGAACATGATGCTTAGAAGTGGTGCGACTACAGGGGAGGATAAGGGGAAGCAGCCCGAGGAAGATACATGGCTTCACAAGGCTCCTACAAAGGAACCTGAGTTTGACTACAGGAGTTGATCACTAGGTGCATAAGGTCAATGGAACCTCGCGTAGTCCGGAAACTGGGAAAGCACACATTACGCAGCAGGATGGAAATGAGATTGACTACGCAGATTGGTGAGTACGAAATGGATCAGGTCATCCTAGATCTGGGGTCGGATGCGAATGTGTTACCGAAGCAAACATGGGAACACATGGGTAGGCCCGCGTTGCAGTGGCCCCTTATTCAATTACGAATGGAAAACCAACATAAGATTTTGCCCATGGGGAGGTTGCAAGGGATAACAGTTGATATCGAAGGTGTGAGCACACAGACGAACTTTGAGGTAATAGAGATTGTTGATGACAACAATCCCTATCCTGCATTGTTAGGAATAGACTGGGCCACTGATATGAATGGACTCATGAACCTGAAGAAGCGAAAGATGATATTTGAGAAAAATTCCCTATGTGTAGTAGTCCCACTAGACCCATTCGAAGGAGCGCGCTACACTGAACTAGTGCGCTGTGATGAGCTAGATTGTATTTATCAGATAACTGTGCAAGATCAGGATTGGGTGAATCTGACTGTAGATGGAAGGATCTCATGGGAGCATGCAAGTTCCTGCAACTCGGATTCAGATGAAGAAGATGAGCACTAGCATAATCGGTTGAACAAAGTGACAACGCTGAATTGCAACATGATGATTAGATCACTGCGTTACGTAACAACATAGGCTCGAGATTTGCTAACATATGATGGATTGACAACGGTGGATGAATTCTTGAGCAAGTTTGAAAGTGCAGTACCAAAACAACAACTATTTGATGCATTGAAGTGGTCACTGTGCACAACACCTGTGCACTGGTGGGGAACACACCAAGGAAATTTTGATAACTGGCGCGGATGTAGAAGGGTGATGCGCCTATGATTTGGGAAACCACAACTATGGATATAAGATAAATACGATGGATGAGATGACCCGCGCACGCACCTCGTGAAATGGACCAAGGCTTATGGGGAAGAACCATAGCTTGAATAGGTACACTTATTTTACCATACCCTAGATGTCATACCCATGAATTGGTATACTGAGACGAAACTCCAACATGGTATGGGAAAATGGGATGTCTTGCATGAGGGATTTTTGTTAACATTCACATTTGAATATCGATGGTCAGATACTGTTGATGATGCGCTGTAAGTAGTAAAAGTCGCCATATTCAAAATACCACATGAACCACTATCAGTAGTTCATCCAGCATGGGCAACCTAGTTAATTAGTGCCCTAGAATGTTATAATGTGCAAGTAGAGGAGGATGATGACGAACCCCGAAATATTAATATTCTAGAAACTAAAGGCTATCACAAGGTTCGAGGACCATCAATTGAGGATCCTGACATCACTGAACTGCTAAAAACAAAGCAGGTAAACATTGGCACAAACGTGGCGCTGAAGTATGCGACACTTTGGGACTATTGGGACGATGTTACGAAAGATAAGGTCGTCGAGTTACTCCGTGAATATCAAGATTTGTTCTTGACCAAAATCACAGACTTAAAGAGGCTTATTGGTGACTTATGGATGATGAAGATCACTCTAAAACTAGATGCGAATCCAGTCAAGCAATGACCTTACCATTTAAATCCAAAATATAAAGAAAAGGTCCATGGCGAATTAGACAAAATGCTCGTAGCCGAAATTATTGAACCAATGGAACAATCCAAATGGGTGAGTCCTATGGTATTATAGGAGAAAAAACAGAAGAGTGAAATTAGAATATGCATGGACATCAAGAAGCTTAACGACGCTTGTGTTCACAATCCATTCCTGACATCATTCACAGATGAAGTATTGGAGAATGTTGGCGATCATGAAGCTTACTGATTCATGGATGGCTTCTCAGGTGATTTGAAAATGGGGCACTTAGGGTTCTTGTCTAACTTACAATAACCTCTCGCACTTCCAAAGCTTAAATATTCACAAGTCACAAATGATTAACCAATGCGAAATTAAATATGCTTGAAAATAGGTGTATGCTTATGGATGTTTTAAACTGTTTATGTGCTATAAATCGATTTACTTAAACTAATATAAAACATATAACAGTGAAACAATGCAGCAAATGAGCATCACACATAAGATAGCAAGTTTAATATGGAGTTCACCCAAAACTCATGGGCTACATCTTCTTGAGCTCTAGTCAACTCGACTAGGCTCTCTGGGATTATTGTATAAGTTCTTTTACAAGCTCCATGCTCAACTCCACTGGTTTACATAGAACACAATGGGTTCAGAACACCATCTTATCCCCTGGATCTAAAGCTCTTGGCTTTCTAGCTCTAGGCTCTAGCTCTGGCTCTCAGCTCTGGCTTTAGTTCTGGCTCTTGGCTTTGGCTTGTGGCTTTGTCTCTTGGCTCTAGTTCTGGCTCTAGCTCTAGCTCTAGCTTCTTTGGCTCTGGCTTCTTTGGCTCTCTGTAACCTTCAGTACTCTGGCTTCTCACTTGACCTCCAAGTGACCCCAAAGAATCCCTCAGCTACTTTGCGCAGTATTTTTTCACTCCCTTGCTTCTGCCTTTGCTCACCCCTCTTCAATCGTGCTCTCTGGCTCCTTTGAGGTATTTTTCTGACTTTTCAGCTTCGTCAGCCATTTCTCTGTGTAGCATCATCTCTTAGTGCCTCTGTGGCTTCCCTGCTCCTTTTCTATTCGACTGACCATCTGGCTCTGCAACTATGTGGTTTCTTAATGCATCATTGCTAGTAAAAACACCTGCTTGTAGCATGGCATGATGATTAGGAGCGGTTACAGAGGTTTTGGGGCCTTCTCATATGCAAAAACCCAAAAATCGGAGAAAATTTCATTACACAAAAATTTATGGAAAATACATTGTCGGACGTGAAATTTGGACGTGAAATTCTATTCAATCGCCCCTAAAATCCTTATCGGGTCTGCCATTAGGCATTATATTGCATCGCATAGGCATATTGGAAAAAATCCCAAATACACGGGAAAACACTGAAAAACCCGTCAAGATCCTTTTTATCGGACTTAAAATTATATCGAAATCGCCCTATAATCGTATCGGGTCCGCCTTTGGCCGCTATCACACTCTCCACTGTTGATCTGCATGATCTCCAATCCAACGGTCATCATGCATTTTCAGGTGGCTTAAGAGTATGGAGGTTACCCGCTCGAAAATGAGGTTTTCCTCTCTCCTCCGCCAACCATGTGTCAACCAGTCTATGGGATTAGGCGGAGCCAGCTCAAAACTGCTTTCTGCCTAAGGCCCGCCTAAAATTCCACCTTTGCATAACTCAAATTCTATGAAATTGGGCTTTTAAACCCCTTCGGGTCCGGCTTTATCGCTTTCAGGCGTTTCCCTTTATATTTCAGTTTTTAAACCGAAACACGCTAGTACATAGAAAATCCCTTTTACTGAATTTCAAATTTTATAAATTTCCTGATCCGACGGCTGAGATTGCTCATCGTGATCGCTATCACACATCCATTTGGCATGGCCCAGGGGTTTTGTCCATCACCAATACCGATTCACTGATCTAATCATCGGCAATCGGCATATCGCATGATCAAAATCATCAAGTCCAGGGTACCAATATCACATGTGGGCCTATCTTCGACCCAATTGATCAGATCGATGATCGAGGTTTCTTATTGTTATCCAGGAATAGTGTCCACTCGGACGCTGCTATTCCCACTAAGATGGGTGGCTATCCTAGAAACAAACAATCAAAGTATACTATTGTTTCCTTTTATGAAAAGAGACAAGAGGAGAACCAAGAGGGCCAACCTGAGTCTTGCGCTTGATTTCCTCTCCTTCTTGATAGAGTTTCGCCACTTCTTCTTTGTCTGCCCAGCTTCAAAAGAACCTCTGGAATCACAACAACATACTACTATGCAAGAAACAAGGATCTAAATTCATAAATAATACAGGATCATATGTGTATTAACCATATACATGCCTATATAAACAAGTACACAAGAATATGGAAGGAAACAAGAATAGCTTTATTCAGATGAAAAGTAGCAAGAGGATTACAACCATGTGCTCTGACCCAGCATCATCCTCCAGCTAAGAATCC
>APFE030406666.1:0-20765 GCA_000404065.3 Pinus taeda | reverse complement strand
TTTATGTGCCAGGGATGAGGAAGAACCTCATATCCGTCTCAGCTTTGGAGGACAGAGGATATGAGGTACTGTTCATGGGAGGACAGGTGTTGATGTATCCCAGGGGCACTCCAGCTGATTCAGCTAGAGTGGTAGGTGTACGCCATGCAAAGGTGTACAAGTTTGCATTCCAACTCCTTTTGGCATTGAGCAGTAGTACTGACAGCAGAGCTAGCAGTTCTGAGCTGTGTGAGATTTGGCACCGCAGGATGGGGCATATGTATCATGGAGCCTTGAGGACCTTGCGGGAGATCACTACAAGTGTGCCAGATTTCAGTACTAATCACTTTGATACTTGCATAGGATGTGCGATGGGCAAGTTTGCCAAATACCCTTTTCCCAACAGTGACAGCAAAGTGACTGGGATACTTGATTTGATTCATTCCGATGTGGGCGGTCGAATGTCTCATGTTTCCTTGAGTGGATATGAGTACTATGTTTTATTCATTGATGATCACTCTAGGAGGACCTGGATTTATTTCCTGACGACCAAGAGTGAGGTCTTCAAGCGGTTTCAGGAGTTTAGAGCTCTTGTGGAGACACAGACAGGTCAGAAGATCAAGTCCCTGAGGTCGGACAATGGGGGAGAGTACACCCTTGGAGAGTTTGTTGACTATTGTGCGGAGGCAGGCATTAGGAGGGAGTTCACTATTCCTTACAACCCCCAGCAGAACGGGGTTGCGGAGAGGAAGAAAAGATCCATCGGAGGGGTTGCCAAAGCCATGTTACATGATTAGGGGTTGGCATTGTTCTTATGGGCAGAGGCCTACAACACAGTTGTTTATTTGCAGAACAAGAGTCCGCATCGTGCCTTGGGGCACATCACTCCGAAGGAGGCTTTTTCTGGGAAGAAGCCTGATATTGGTCATCTTTGTATCTTTGGGTGCATTACATACTCCTACATACCCAAGGAGAAGAGGACCAAACTAGAGCCCGCCGTAGAGAAGGGTATCTTTGTGGGCTACAGTGAGACCTCAAAGGCCTTTCGGATTTACATACCTGCACAGAGGAAAGTTGTTGTCAGGCGGGATGTGAAGTTCGAGGAGGACAGGGCCTTTAGGAGGTCACGGGAGTTAGAGTATCTAGATCAGCCAGACCCTCAGCAGCAGTTGAGTCAGTCGCAAGGATCCAGTGGACAGGGATCAGGAGGATCCGGAGGTACATCTATGACGATGCCAGGTCCGTCAGTGAGCAATGTCTCGACGAGCCAGAGGGGTGGTGCTCCAGGTAGCATGCAGAGCAATCCACAGAGCAGTTCACTAGGGAGTCCACTGATGGATAGTTCACATGGTACCTCAGCTTCTACAGGTTCATGTGCAGGCAGGAGGACAGCAGACAGGCAGTCAGGAGTTCAGGCTCCTGATGGTGATAAGGAGGAGCAGTTACATTCTCCAATGGGAGAAGTATGCTCAGGGAAGAGGAAGCCCAAGTGGCTTCAGGACACCTTGAGAGATGCCACATCTGTTGTTGAGCCTAAGAGGTTGATCAGAGAGAGTAGACCACCTGAGAGGTTTTGTAGCTATATGGCAATGGCTACCAGCATCCTTGACTCTCAGCCTTCTAGCTATGAGGAGGCAGCTAGCCAATAGGTCTGGAGAGAGGCCATGCAGGAGGAGAATTCTTCTATCATGAAGAATGATGTTTGGGAGGTGGTGTCGAGGCCTGAGGGCAAATCCCTAGTTACTTCCAGATGGCTTTACAAGTTAAAGCGTGCTGCAGATGGCAGCATTGAGAAATTCAAAGCGAGGTTTGTGGCTAGAGGGTTCTCCCAGGTAGAGGGAGTTGATTATGAGGAGACCTTCGCTCCCGTGGCTCGATATACTTCGATCCGCTCCATTATATCAATAGCAGCAGCGATGGGTTGGAAGATCCACCAGATGGATGTGAAGACTGCATTTCTCAATGGCTTCATACAGGAGGAGGTGTACATTGAACAGCCACAGGGCTTTGAGGTGCATGGGAAGGAGTCCCATGTGTGCAAACTGAAGAAGGACCTTTATGGCCTAAAGCAAGCTCCCGGAGCTTGTTACTCCAGGATAGATACATACTGCAGGGATGTTTCACAAAGAGTGAGGCAGATCCGAACCTTTACTATATTGTGATAGGTGAGGAGCCTCTCATTCTGGTGTTGTATGTGGATGACTTGATCATTCCAGGTGCAGAGAGACTCATAGAGCACTGTAAGAGAGATCTTGCGGCGGAGTTTGAGATGAAAGACATCGGCTTGATTCATTACATTTTGGGTTTGGAGGTGTGGCAGGAGGAGGGGCATTTCTTCCTGGGGCAGGGGAAGTATAGTGTGGACATCCTTGGCAGATTGCACATGGAGGATTGTAAACCCATGTCGACATCGATGATCACCAACTGGAAGAAGCTTCATGCTTCGGATTCCGAGTTGGTGGATCCCACATTGTATAGGCAGCTGATTGGTTCCTTGATGTATTTGGTCAACACTAGACCAGATATTTGTTTTGCAGTCAACACGATGAGTCAATTTATGTGTGAGCCTAGGAAGGTTCACTGGGTGGCTGCAAAACACATTTTACGGTACTTGCAAGGGACAATGGATTATGGTCTAGAGTACAAGTAGGGGGATGGAGTGAGATTGGCAAGTTATATGGATTCTAATTGGGCAGGTTGTGCTTTTGATAGGAAGAGCACTTCAGGGTGCTGTTTTGGGTTGGGTTCGGCAGTAGTGTCATGGTTCAGTCGGAAGCAGCAATCAGTAGCATTGAGCTCAGCAGAAGCAGAGTATATGGCAGCCAGTCTAGCTAGTTGTGAGGCCAACTGGCTTCACAAGATGTTGTTTGCCTTATTTGGTCAGTCGTTGAGACCTTTAGTGATTTACTGTGATAATCAGAATTGCATTAAACTCACGAAGAATCCATTATTTCATGATAGGTCAAAGCATATCGGGATCAAATATCATTTCATCAGAGACTATGTTCAGAAGGGAGCTGTGAAGCTTCAGTACATTCCCACTGATGAGCAGGTTGCAGATATTCTTACCAAAGCCTTACCACAGGACAAACATGTCTACTTCAGGGGCAAAATAGGTGTGCTGAGGAACACCTTCCTCGGTAAGAGGAAGTGTTGAAATTTGGTACCAGAGGACAGGTGGTTCCCTAAGGCTTTGATCTTTGGCCTAGGAAAAAGTGTCCAAAAGAATTTAATTTTTCTCCTAAAGTGACTTTATAGTTTTTATAAAGTCAAATCTGATTTAAAAGTGACTTTAAGTGATAAAGTTACTAAAGTCTAATTTTAAAGTGACTTTAATAAAGTCAATGTAAAATTAGAAAGGAAAAGTGACTTTGGAAATAGATGACTAAGTGGGTCTTTATTAAAGTGGGGTGAATTAAAAAAATAGAAAGTGAGATTTAAATGAGCATTTAATCTCAGCCCTAGATCTCAATCTATTTTAGCCATTGGATTTAGGGATTCCCCAAAAGTCACTTAGGGTTAGATTAAAGGAGGGAAAGGAGAAAAAGGTCATTCATTCTTTCATGAGCAGATTGAGAGAAGGAGAGCAAGAGAGCAAGGGATATTTCTGGATAGGGAGGAGAAGGAGGTAGCAGATTGGCACACATTCAAAGGCAGCATTTCAGCAAGTTCGTACAACTGAGTTAGCACACAGTGAAAGGCAGATTTTGGGCATGATTTTCTAGAGAGGCCGTATAACAAGTGCATAGAAATCGAGGAGCAGAAATCCATACAGCAAGTGGTTGTACCTTGGCACGCATTTCTAAGCAAAATTGTACAGTTTTATTGTTGTTTTTCTACACAGAAATCGAGGAAATCGTACAGCAACATTTATGGCAGCGTGCACGCTTTTCTAGGCAGTTCGTACAGCTGCATTTAACGCTGAAATTTGGGCACAAAAATTGAGAAGGCCATACAGGATTTATTGCTGTTCTGTTTTGTTGTTTGCAAGTTTTTCCAGTTGGTTGTGAGGCACGGAAAACGAGATAAATTGTAAAAGTTTGCTTGCTGATTTTTTGCTGAATATTTCTCTCACTGTAAAAAGGCATTTTCCAGAAATAAAAAGGAGCTTTCGAACTGGTTTTCCCCAAGAGTTGTAGGGGGTTTTTCCAGGGTCACCTTGACCAAAAATCACTGTGTTTAAATGTGTTGAATGGTTGTTTGCATGTGCTGATTTTTATTTCTGCATTTTCTAGCATTCTGTAATATTTCCAGAATTTGTGTTTTCAGCAAAATTTATTTTCCAGTTGTTGAATGTATGATATGGGAAAGGGCATTTAACTATTTTGGAGAAATAAGGTGAAACTGAAATCTGGGGTGGGAAATGAGAAATTTTTACAGATAATATAAATATATATATATATATGAAACTTGTATATTTTCCAACTTTAAACAAGAAAAAAAAATATTTATGATTTAAACTTTAAAGATTTAAACATGCACATCATTAAACATTCACATTGAAATTTCAAATTTCTAGTTTGATATCAAGTGCAAATTAGAGTTTACATATTAATAAGAATCATGATATATGTCTAGTGTCATACTACATTCCAAATTTGCCTTAAGTCATCTCCAAACATGAACTACGAAATTTCAAAACAGTGAACAATGGCTTCCTCAAACCATGTCATCAGCATCAATTAGGTCTTCAGTCAGCATGCTCTCTAGGTAGGAATCACTCTCATCTTAAGGCTCTTGCTCAACCATAACAGCTGGAGGTAGCTGAATAAGGTCATTTAGTTGTATCTCCTCATCCACACACATAGCATCATTTGTGTGTTGGTCTCGTCTCTTAAAAGAACCCTCCTTGTACCCAGGGTCTTTTCGATATATGAGACGAAGTGTGTTATGAATGTAAACTAAGTTATTTGTGTTCTTTGACCCCAACCTATTCCTCTTTACTGAATGTTAGGGGAAGCCCATTAAATTAATTAAAAAATAAAAATTAACAAAAAGAATAAAAAATAAAATAAAATAAAATGAAAATTTAATTGAGATATAAGTTGAGGAATTCCAAAATAGCTACCTATTCAAGTAACCATATGGAAATTGTTGCAAGTCGGGAGCATCAACACCATGAAGCATCACCAATCAATTAGATCCTTCTTGCACCTATCAACCAAACTTGCATGTGAACCAAAGGCACCTCGGCCACGTGAAAATTGAGCAAATTGAGATCGTATGTCAGTGGATTCTTCTGTACAACCATAAATTCTGTTGATAGCGGTCAATAGTCCTTTGAACACCTCTCTACCTTGGGAAGGACGCCCCCTTCTTTCTGTGGTATCATACCATTTTGGATAAACTGCATAAGCTGCCATATGAAGAGGGGCATTCAATTTATTCCATCGCCCATGTATAAACTCTTTTAGTTGTGGCCATAAAGTAAGATCCTTCTTATCTATGATGGTTTGGATCCTCTCACACATGGAGTCCATGTTCTCATAAATCTCACCTAAACATGAACCATCTGTGTCTGCATATCAGATCATATCACAAATTGGTTTTATAAATTCCACAACAAAATTCGCATCAACCCAAAAATGATCATCCAAAATCAACCTCTTCACCACCAAAGCTACATCTGAGGTAGATAACCTCCACAGGTCCCACATGACATTGGCAACTATGGCAAATAAAGCCTCCTTCATCTCCACAAGCCGCCTAAGTAAAATGTAGTAAGTTTCAAATCGGGTATTTGCTAGTTTAAGAAGCTCCATTTTCACATGCTTGCGGTAAATGGCTTGTGATTGATGATGGTTGCATATGAACATTTGAATTTTGCGGCCATTTTCAATTAATGCTCGAATCCATTCAATTTTTTCAATGTCCTTCAATGCATTATTCAAAGAATGCACTACACGTGGTGTCCAAATAATATGCTTGGGTACATCAAGGACAAAATTAAAATATTAATAAATCAAAATGTTTATTGTTAAAAATTAGAAAACAAATCAAACTTGTAATCAAAATTAAAAATGTAATTCATGTAATTTAAATATAAAATAAATCAAACTTGAAAGTCGAAACTTGTCACTAACTTGTACTCATTCTGAATCGTTGCCTCTGCTACTTTGCACACTGCAGAGGCATCAATAATAACTTAAACAACATCGAATGGCCCCACCTCTGCAATGGCATCACATAATTGGTTTTTCAAGAACATAGTGTTATTTTCTTGACCAAAACAATCAATGGCTCTGAGAAAATAATGACCACATAGAAAAGAGACAATGATGTTTATCAATGGACAATTCCTACAATTAGTCCATCCATCCATAACAATTGAGCATCTATCTACACTCTAAGATGCATTCAAGGATGCCATTGTCTTCTCAAGCTGGGCTTTCTCCTTATCCACCAACACAGTTCGGAGCTTCTCATAACCAAACGTCTTATACCCTGGAGATCCATCATTAGTAGCACGAACCATTTGCTCAAAATAGGGTGAACGGGTTGCATTGAAGGGAATGCCACATGCAAAAAAAAATCTTGTTATCACAAGATCAACACCCTCCCTACCTTTCACATAAAACATGTCATAAAGGCCACCAATTTTAGGCTTCTTGCATGCATGACTGGTAGTGTTTTTTATGCTCTAGATGGCACATGCTCATCACCAACTTGAAATTCATCATCAAATGGTAACTCTTCCTCGGTAGAGTCATCATTTTCATCAACATTGTGACATGGCTTGGAGATTTCCTTACCTATCTTACCATCATCTCTTTGTTGCTCTCTTTGTGCACTAGGGAATCTAATGGGATCATCTAGGTCTCTAGTGCAACCATCAACGCCCTTGATATCTACATAAAATAAGCTTTAATTCTGGTATAGCTCCCTTTCCATTCAAGCTGACAAAAATTGCACTTTATTGTTGTTGTTCACCTAGCACCCTTTGGAAGTTTTTGCCTGTCCACATATTTCCAAAGCGGATATGTGGATTTGATGAAGACATTTTTGATTTTACAAATTTTCGAAGACAAGTTCAAAAGTAAATTTTTTTTAATAAAGGTTAAATCGTTAATGGATACTTTGACAACGAAGAGCTACAAGTAAAGATCTTCGACAGAAATTCAAAAAAAACATATCTCCAAAGATAAAATTCAAAAAATAATTTCCACAGTCCACTACTTCATGAATTTATAGACATTTTTTTTGTATATATTTGACATAAAGTTTCGAGTTGCTCTGGTTAATGGTATGATAAAAATAAAGTTTAAAATCTATGAAACAATGAATAGTATTGCACTCAATTTGACAGAGTTCCAAGGAAGTGGAAGTACAATTTTTTTCACCAAGATCAAATCATCTATTAGCAGGGTCAAGTGTCATTGTAAACCCATTCTGCAAGTTATGTAATGTAAATGATTCTAGTAAGACCTTGAATGTATGTAATAACCTAGGTAAGCCTATTATTTTGGCGATAATTTCATCTTAGGAGGTTTTTTGTCTGACTGACTCATTTGTGTTTCTAAACAAGGATAGTTGATAAAGTTTTTCCCTCCAAACTCACCCCAAAGCTAGGGTGGAATTTTTCGTCAAAGTCTTAGGTGAGTTCTAGTGTTCTAGTCGAGTCTTAAGTAAAAGTGATTTTGGAACAATTAAAGCTAATTGGCTAAATTATTTTATCACAAATCAATTGGTCTACTAGATCATGTTATGTCATAGATTGGGTATGTATTATGAGGGTCTAAGTTGAACAGGTATTCTCCCTTTGAGAGTTCAAAATGTAAAGCTTACGTAAAACATATTTTAATGCATGGTCCAACAACTTAGACACCATCATTAAAAAATTAGAGGGTGGAAAGAACATTAAATTCCCTCGAGTGTCAATTAATTAATTTTTCTGGCAAAAAATAATTAAATCTTAAGCCAAAAAATTAATCAATTAGAGTCAAATTAAATTGTCTTAGGAAAATTAATTCTCCAAGTGGAAAAATTCATGGATATCAAAAGAATTAATTTTTGAAGGTCATCCACCAAGGGAATATTTGATATTTCAAGAAAATTTGGACCCTTGGACCTTGGTGGTTAAGTCAAACTCAATTTTTTGAGGAAACTAGCTCAAAATAATTAATTTTGAGCTAATTAGAATGGACTTAGGAAAATTGTGATTCGGATCATCCATGGTATTATGTGCACCTTGTCAATGTTTCGAATCCCAGAGGGGATCCATCTTCAGGATAGAATTGAGTGATGGATCTTCAAGACAGAATTGAGTCACTCAATTATGTTCTGAAGATGGATCCCCTTTGGGATTTGAAATTCAATTCTGTCTTGAAGATGGATCCCCTTTGGGATTCAAAATGTCGACAAGATGCACATAATACTGTGCATGATCCAAATCATAATTTTCCAAATGACAACCACGGAAGCTTAAAATCTAACATAAAATAGAGTTAAATGAGAAATTCGAAAATTCTTTAAAAATAAAAATTCAACGGCTAAGATTAAATATCTTCAAGGATTTATCAACGATTGAAATTATTTTGACAAGGATCAAAGAAACTAGACATTATTTTTCCACTTAGAGGATTTAGCTATAAATTAGAGAGTCATTTGAGTCTCTAGCACGAAGATCTCCGGCTCGAAAATTGTTGTTGAAGCATCTTTGTAACACTATTGTCTCGTTAGGAACTATTTTTCTATCATAATAAAGACTTTGGGGTACAAATTCAAGGTGTTCATGCTTATTGATTTGTAGTATGCACTGACTACAAGCATTTCTATGTTGTGCTAAATATTGGTGAGATCTATTTTTTTATTATATAGAGATAAAATCATACTATTGATATTTTTGGGCTAATCTTAGGTAATTTATTCCCCATGTGATTAAGAGATTATTTTTTAGATAAATACATAGTGTTTGCAAGTACTTCAGTCCTTGGCCTCCAAACTCACAAACTTGGGCATGAATCGTTGTTGCTTGGATCCCATATATTTGTATGGTGGAATAAATCTTTGCTAAGGCTATAATATACATTGGTGTTTCTAAAGTATTTTTAGCCATTCATCAATGAAAAAATCCATAAAAACATTTTCTCAAAATTTTGAATTTTCAAAACCCTTGTATATTTGTAGATCTTGTAAATAATTTTGTAAATATTGTTTGTAAATTATTTTTGCTTACTTGGGTTTTGGGGTTTTAAGTATTTTGTATATATTTGGGGTTTGGGTATTTTATTTTCATTTTTTGCATGCTCGATCAAGAGATCAAGTTGAAGTAGAGCTAGATCTAGGCCCTTGAGGGTAAGATCTAGTCTCTAGAAAATTTTGCAGGGTTGTTTGTTGACCACTAGAGTGGCATCTGTAAATGTTTTGAAGACTCCATACTGAGGGATGTATCAAAGCCATCAATGTACAATCAGAGATCATCATATCATCAAAGTTTTTAAACTCTAACTTCTTCTTCTGATTTTCTTCTTCAGTTCTCAGATTCCACAGCCTTACGTAGATATTGTATAAATATCACTAGCATGATGAATAAAGCCATGTAACAGACCTAGGGTGTTTGGACTCGATCAGCAAGCGAGTACACCTTGGAGTGGTTTTTTTACTTAGTTAATTATTTCTACTTTTTAGCAGCAAATAATTTTCTAGGCTTTTTCACTTAGTGCATTACCCCAAAACTAGGGTGACGGCTTGAAGGTTGAGCACTTAATGTATCTTAGTGTCTAGAGTCAATATATGTTACCATGCTAGGTCATCCCTGAAATTTCGCAGAATTTGGCTAGGTCTAAATAAGATTTTTTAATAATTAAAAATTCCCCGCAAAATGGGATTTCTTATTTAATTTCTATGTAATGATGTAAATAAGTGGCCTTAGGAAATGTCTAGGGCGTGTGACTACTTAAAATGCATCTTCATAGCCCCAACATTATCCTAAGACCCACTTTGAGGGTCAAAAAATGGCTATTAGTCCCTCAAAATCCATTTTTTCTAATGTCAGTGGCAGAAATGAGGAAAACATTCAAAACATTAATATTTAGAAAAATTCCAAAGTCAAAATAAGTCAAATTTTTTATGTGGAAATTAAGTGGAGAATTAAAGATTATTTGTCAAGCCATGTGGCACCCAATGGAGAAGTTACAACTAAAAGTAAAAAAATTCAAAGGACAAGACAAACGCAGTCAACAAACCTTCACGTTGATTTCATAATACAACGTATGGCCAAAAGTACAAATTTGATTTAATTCAAATATAGTGGATTTGATTTAAGCCAAAGTCTAAAGTTGAAAGTGTGAGTGGGGAATGCACACCACCTCACCCTCCTACTCTACATATGATCAACTCCAAAGGAACTGTGCACATGCCAAATTTAAACAACAAAAAAATTCGACGCTGACAAATTTTGTTGGTACGCTGGCCTAGTCTATAGTCAAAACAGCAATAAGGAAATACGCTGCCAGCAAGTAATCAGCACACAGTTTAAAGTTTTTTTTATGGGATTTGATTGGAGGAAATCATGGAGTGTGTCTCCACCAATCCCCACACAACTCCACACCTGTACGCAGCACAAGGTTCCTTTCATATCCACGGATTGGATGGGCATGACAGGGATCATCAAATTTTGTGGTGCTTGTGCTTCACTTTAGTCACGTTTCTCCCCACATGGACACCAACCAAATGAACTGCAGATTTAACAACTCATGCAGGCCCAAGAAAAGGAACACAGCGCACTCCAGTAAACACATCCGCAACAGTCAATACGATTAATTAGGTGGCAATTTTCAACAAAGAATTATGGGATATATTTCCCTTCATTCTCACACGATTGCAGACTTGTGCCACTTAAACTCATATGCTGCCCAACTGAAGGAGATATGCATGGATTGCCAAAATGCCACCTATAGCAGCTTGTTTCCACTTGGAGTTCTAAGTCTCACACTTGTGATTCGATGTCCCTCATTGGGATTATTACTATGTCACTTGGAGAGGAGTTTTCTCATTGGGATTTGCTCCCTTTCTTCTATAAAAACGAGCCTTTGGCTCTCATTATGTATCTTTTGTACTAGCTATAGTGCTTTGGGAGACTCTGCTCCTATGTACTCTTGTGCTTTATATGAATAATAAAGACTTTGTGGTTCATTCATGGGTGTTACTCTCTCTCTTGGAGGTTGTGTTTGGTTCAATGATGGTATATTTGTCTACTTATTCTTTATTTTGTTCCATTTTCTCATATGCTTTAAGAGTCGTGAATGTACAGCTATCTTACATTCATAGTTGTTTATTTGATATGCTATAGGATAGACAATTCTATCTATTTTCATACAAATTCTAGAGTGTTTTTGCCATTGTGTATTGTTTAAAATCATATGAGCTAATGTGCATGTGAAGTTTTGTAGGGAACATCTTTGGATCGATTAAAGAGCATGGGGAAGTTTTCAAGAGACCAACCCACCCTTGGCATAGCTCTCAAGGAGCTCCTATTGTTATTTGAATTTCATAAGTTCATCTTTTGAAAGTGTTTTATTTCGCAGGGTCCCTTTTGACCTAGTTTGTACATAGGTCAATATTTCAATCAAATTTATATCATAAACTATTGTGTTTTCATTTCTTACCTAGCTAATCAAGAGCTCCTTATAAGCTAGACAAGTGATGGAGTATTTTCCCATCACTTGATTTAGTTTTTGTATATTTTATTGTAGCTGTAGCACTCATTTTGCATGCTCTTTTTCACACTAACTTTGGTTTTAGTTTTGCAGCTCTTAACATTTTTGTTGTAGGTTCTCTCAAGCTTCAAGTTCTATTTTCAAGGAGCTCATGGGCATTAGGAGGGCTTGCGAAAGAGGCTAGGTCATGTATCACTTTGGGAGTTTCTATTTCATAATTGTAGCACCATCTTCATCTCTCTTGAGGCTCCATACTTGAAGGAATTTCCTTGTGGTTTCAAAACCTCATATTGTACTTCCATCAATTCCTTGGGTAGCTCTCAAAGAGCCATTAACCTCATTGTAAACCATAATAATAAAACTTTATGTTTTTTGTGGAAGCGTGGGTCCTACCCATTGGCATCCTATCTCTCAATTTAGTCGAAGAGCTTGTAGGTAGACTGATTGAAATAAACATAACTACACATCACATTCCCTTTCCCAAAGTTCACTACAATTCTCTTGCACCACTTACATTGATTACTACAAGTCACAAGTTACATTCCATTTCATAGAAATTTATTTTTAAGCAAGCGTCTATTTAACTTGATACATTTAGCTTGGTAATTGTCTAAAGTTCACTTACGCCTCATTATTGTGCAACATTTTCATATCTTGAGTATTGATGCATTGTGTGTTTGGCCAATTTCACTTTCCAAAGCAACCATTTATTTTATGTCAAGCTAATCTCTCAAGTTAAAGTTTCCTTTGGCAAAGCTACTTTGGGAAATCTTACATGCACCAAGCACCACTAAAATTTACCTCCAACTTAAGTTGGTTGTATAGACTTTAGGGACCTTCCACCTCTATTGACCCCTCGCTCCCAGATCCAAATTTTCAAGCAAGGGTGAGGTCTAAGGATTGGAGTTAAATTGAAATCTTGCTTTAGAGTTTAACTAATAAGATAAACCAAGAGCACATTTATATCACAATTTTACTTTACTTGCAATTTCTCGTTTTGCTATCTTGATGTGTTTAAGTTTCACTTGCAAAGATCATTTCCCATTTCAAGAAGCACTTTTGATGCAAGTATTGTGAGGCCTTTTAATTTTGCAACAATTTAATTTTCTTGTACTTGGAATATTGTTCATTAGTGCAACTCCATTTCATGTTATTACTTTGATGATCATTATGCTCATGAGTGACTGATGTATCTTGTTATTTGGGCATTCATTTTCAAGTACTACTTATTTTACGTTGTAATTGATATTCATGTTATTATCTTTCTCTAACATTTGAATTCTCTATCATTTGTATCCTGATTTCATTTTGAGCAAGCTATTATTATTTAATTGAAGGCACTAGTCTGAATCTATATTTCATGTTTGTGTATATTCTTGTTTAATTCTTCAAGGCATGTTATCTTTTATAGGCATTTTAAATTAACTCTAACTTAATCTCCTAGAAACTCATTGTTATAACATCATTTACCAATCTTGTAGATTTTGATGGTCTTGTATGGCCTTGGGCAGCCCTTCCCCATGCAAACTTCATCCTTTACTAAAAAACAATATTTCAAATTCCATACGCAACTCTGCCCATTCCAAAGCATGTACTACGTAGGTTCTATAATTTCATACCCACGCATACCTTTCTAAATATGAAAAATAAAATAGTATGCTATTTTTTGGGCGAGGTCCATGAGTTTTACCGAGAGCCCACCTGCAGGAGCCCGTAGCACAACAGAATTAACTAATTTCAGGTGATATATATACACACCTTGGGTAGGCCTAAAAGATATAAGAAAAGGGCTATCGACATTATACCCAATTTTCTCCCTTATCAAGTTTGATTTCCCCATGCCTCTTGCACTCCCAGTCTCTATGGAAAACCTTGTTTCATTTGAAGAGATGTTCATCATTCTTATAAAATCTCCTTATATTTGTTAGAGAGGTTGTCTTCGTGGCTTGGGCTGGACAGATCCAGAAGAAGGCTTCGTCAATGTTTTGACTTGGATCAGGTTGTACTTTTCCTGTACCTATTGTTGATTATCAATAAAGAAGCTCATGTCTTGTTCCCGATATGTTATTGTCTCATGAATAGCAATTTCTATGTTTATATGTGATGACCTAATATGTCTTTTATGTATGCACGTTGAATTATATATCATGTATATGCTTCTATGAATTGATTTGCATCCCTCCATTAAACGTGTCTCTCAATTATTGGTGAAACTCATATAAAAACGAGTTAAAACGGCATCGATCTCGGGCATCAAAACAAAGAATAAGGAAAGTTCACAACTCATGAACTTGAAGAAACAAAGGAAGCCGAAGGTCTAATAGACGCAGAAGGTGCAGCAGAAGCCGAAGGCCGAGCAAAGAAGGAAGCTGAAGACAGAGCGAGAGGACAATCTTTTGACCTGATTCATCTTGGAAGGATTGGACCAAAAGTGAAGCCATACCAAAGACAGTGACATGTTGCAAAGACTACAAGCACAGGATTTGGTAAAGAAGTCCTTGAAAGCAAGATAATACAAACAAACATTTCTTGACAGAGTAAATCTATAGGATCGAAGCCCTTGGGGTTGGTGCCTCAGAATTGGAAGGATTGGTGTCCTTGGAGTTGGTGCTCCTAAATTCAAGGTTGGAGCCTCATCAAATTCCAAGTTGGTGCTTGGCAAAATTCATCAGATATTGTACTCAATATTTTTCTATATTTTAATAAAATCATTGCGGTGATTAAGGTTGTAAAGAATCTAAACTGGTAATCATAAAAATTGAAAAGAAATATTGATTCACCCCCTCTCATTATTTCCAACAACATCATTCTCTTCCAAAGTCAAATCTAGAGACATCCGCCATGCATGATAATCGGATTTGTCATTAAGTTT
The DNA here is from genome assembly GCA_000404065.3 of Pinus taeda. Classification (NCBI taxonomy): domain Eukaryota; kingdom Viridiplantae; phylum Streptophyta; class Pinopsida; order Pinales; family Pinaceae; genus Pinus; species Pinus taeda. Next base: position 6,257 of record APFE030406666.1, on the reverse strand, counting down.
GTCCTCGGATTTGAAGTATGATGTAGTCGTCATTGAAGTTAGCCTAAAATTCTTGTTCAACGGCTTTCCTTGGTTATTACTTTTCTCACTCTTGCTTGGGCTTTGTCTTCACCTGTGCTTTGTACCATGTTAAATTTAGTTAACAATGGTATGTTCTATCCTTAGCATAATTTACTTCAATGCTCCTTTAGCACCCCAATAACAATTTCCAATTATTTCCAGTAGCAATCACATTGACAGTAAATGCAGATAGAACATAAAACAAAATGCAGAAGACAAGCCAAGACAAGAAAACATCGAATTTGGCAAATGTTAGGGAAAAACCCCAATGTGTGGAAAACCATTTGATCAATTCTTCTTATTATTCAATAGTTCAATAGAGAGGGAATACAAAAGTCAAATTGACTAGCCAAATACAAGGTCAAATCAACTCTATCAAATTTTGTAGTCAACTGCAGTCAAACTTCAGCCCTAACCATAAAGTCAACACTAGTCAAAACAGCAGTCAAACACCTCCTTTGAACCTCGGTCAATGGCAATCAAGCCCGACCTCTCACAGTGGTCAAAGTCAACACAAAACAGTCACAAAAGCTATGGTGAAACTCCATCAAACTGCAGTCAACTCTACGGTCAAACAGGCTTGCAGTCAATGCTGGTCAAACAGCCCAGGAAACCTCTATTTCTATGCCAATCAATGTAGCCGAGGAAAATCAAAATTCTACCCCAAAAGCCGCAATCAAAACTGGTCAAAATCACCTAATACAACGTTGGTCAAACTGTCTGAAATTCGGCCAGTGATTTCTGCCTAGAAATTTTGTCCTCCTAGCCACGCGTGTGAGAGAGAGAGAGGATGCCCAAGCTATATGAACCAATCTATTGAAGAGAGAGAGAAAAATGTGTGAGTGATGGATGTCCAAATGAGTTGTAAGGTCTCTTGTATTTATACACTTTGTTGTGGGTGAAGAGACACATCCATTGGGCTTCTTGAGCCTACATAATGATGAAGCCAACCTAATCAATTTGCACATGTGTGGGCATAAATTCAAAATCACACTTTTGCTTGTCTAAATGAGATGATCTTTATATCAATCTTGGACCTCTCGAAAAGAGGAATCCAATGCAATCATCATCTCCATCAAATGAGTTTTCCCAAGGTGGAATTTGGCCCCTAGTTGCCAATTTTAACAAAGACAATAAACAAGAGACACCGAGTTTTAGGCCTGAGGCCAGGGAAAAACCCACAAGGGGAAAACCCATAAATCTTTCCTTATTAGAGAGACAATTCAGAATTCATTAATACATCCAAAACCAGACATCAAGGTAACATCTAACCAGAAACATGAGTTGCCAAGCCTCTCCTCTATCCTACAGAACTTTTGCCCTCATTTATTTTTCCTCCTTTGCTGAAACAAAGATAATCAAGACACAAGTCAATGTACAAAATGAGGAGGAGAGCTCTCTATTATATAGTCTTTGAAGGGAGTCGAATGGGTGCCTCTTACAAGCCCAAACGACTTGAACACAGGGAAGCCGACTTGAGTAATTCAAGAGGGATAAATTCAAATTTAAATTTTCCTTTTCTTTTCATGATGAAAATACCGACCATGGCTATCATATTTCCAACAAACATCATGGAAGAATACCTTCCTTACTAAGAGGCAGTGTTGATGTTTTATATAGCAACGAAAGGTATTCCCTTCTAGACAACAATGTATAATATATATTACATTATGTACAACAATATATATTTATATATTATAAAAATATAATATAATATATAAAATATAAATATAAATAATCAATAACTAATTCATAATAATTAAAATAAAAAAAATATGTCTTATGAAAAGATACCCTGGCTATGTATATTATATATCAGGGCTCTTCAATTGTAGTCAGACATCAATAAATATCTCATATATTTTATATCAATCTAATAATATTTACTCAATCGTAAAAACGAAATTAAGGTTAAGAATTTTTCAAGTGTGTAATTATTGATCATAAGGCAATAAATATAAGATTTGAAAATAAGATAGAATTCAACAATTAGCACATGAACAAGAGAAAAGCATGAGTTCTGCCTCGCTTGTTATGGCTATCACCTGATTCCTCGGCCAATGTTTCCCTCTCATGTTAATGACAAGGAACCCTTCCACGTCCCAACCCCTGATGGGCAATGCATTGCCCCATCACCAAGGACGTAAATAACGGTTATACATCATAAAAAGCAAGATCTCATTCCTCAAGCTATGAGCAATCTTTGGTTTTCCTTAGGGTTGTAAGTGTTTGGGGTTTGAAAACCCTAACAAGGATTCAATCTAGAATTTGTAGACAAACCTAGATTGACCATTTCATTATGCTAATGCAAGCACAAGTGTCACGTATTTAGGGTTTGTAAAACCTAGACAAAATTTGAGGGTTCTAGTATTATGAACTTTTTTTATCCATGAACACCTGCATGATGTGGAACCTAGTAAAGCTCTGTTGCTAACTTGATAAAGTTTATCGATTGGCTCATTAAAATATTTGATGCATATCAATCAGGGTTTTGAATACCTAGTTCTTCAATGAAAGAGGGAGTTGGTCGTTGAATTGTGTTAAAATTGGCAACTAGGGCCAAATTCCACCTTCAGACAAGTCATTTGATGGAGATGATGATTGCATTGGATTCCTCTTTTCGAGAGGTCCAAGATTGATATAAAGATCATCTCATTCAGACAAGCAAAAGTGTGATTTTTAATTTATTCCCTCACATGCGCAAATTGTTCAAATCGACCTCAGTCTAATGTAGGCTCAAGAAGCCCAATGGATGTGTTTCTTCAACCACAACAAAGTGTATAAATAGAAGATACCTCACACCTCATTTGGACATCATTCACTCACACATTCTTCTCTCTCTCCATCAGATTAGTCTGTATAGCTTGGGCATCTTCCCTCTCTCTCTCTCTCTCTCTCTCTCACGTGCAGCAAGGAGGACAAAATTTATTGGCTAAAACAAAATTGAAGTTAAGATTGTTTGACCAGCATTGACCAAGGTTGTTTTGACCAAACTTAATTGCGGTTTTGAGGGAAAAAATTTGGTTTCTCTAGGCCTCGTTATCTGGCACAGAAATCGAGGACTTTGGGCTTGTTTGACCTGCATTGACCACAAGCTTGTTTCACAACAGGGCTGACTATTGTTTGACCGAGTTTGACCAAAGTTGTTGGAATTGTTTTGGCTTGACTTTGACCTTTGTAGAAGGTAGAATTGTACTTCCTTTGACCAAGATTTAAAGGAGGTGTTTTGTTGTTGTTTTGACCAACGTTGACTTTCTTATTAGGGCTGAATTTTGACTACAGTTGACTACAGAATTTGGCAGGGCTGATTTGACTTTGTATTGAGCTAGTCTATTTGACTTTTGTACTCTATCTCTCTGCTAATCTATTGAATAATAATAAGAAGATTTGATCAAAGGGTTTTCCCCAAATTGGGGTTTTTCCCTGGCATCCGCCAAAGCTGGTGTCCTCTTGTCTTGGCTTGTCTTTTGCATTTGTTTTTATGTTCTATCTGCATTTACTGTCAATGTGATTAATGGTTGATGTGATTGTTGTTGGAAATAATTGGATTTTGTTATTGGGCTTGTAAATAACATTGAAGTAAATTGTGCTAAGCATAGAACATACCATTGTTAACTAAAATTAACATGGTATCAGAGTTCAAGTGAAGAAAACACCGAAGCAAAAGTGAGAAATGAAATCACTAAGTGAAGTTGTTGGACAAGAATTTGAAGCTAGACTCAATGACAACTACATCATACTTCAAATCTGAGGACAAGCTTAAGGACAAACCCAACTATCATGCATGGAATATGTCTCTGGATTTGACTTTGGAAGAGAATGATACTATGGACTATGTCAAAGGAAAATGGTGGAGCCTCCTTCAAATGCACCAGTTGCTGCCAAAACAAAGTACAAGAAAGGTGACGTCAAAGCTAAGAAAATTATTGTTGATTCCATTCACAAGCCTTTAGTTGCCTATATTTCTGATTTAGAAACATTTAAGGAGATGTATTACAAGCTGGTTGGGATGTTCAAAGTAAACAATGCAAATCAAGTTCTCTTTCTCAAGAACAAGTTGAAAGACATCAAGATGGATAGAGGAGATTCCATCCATTCCTACTTCATGAGGATTACCAAAATCAAGAATGATCTCCTATCTATTGGAGAAGTTGTTGGTGACAGGGAGCTTACTCTAATTGCACTTGGAGGCCTTACAAGAGAATGCGATGTGTTTAACACTACCATCTTCAACAATGACAGGATTCCAGGATTTGATGAATTATTGGCTAGATGCACTCATGAAGAAAAAAGGATGATGGAAAGAGATAAGCCCTCAAATGGAAATAGTCACCACTTTCTCCTCTCATGCTAAAAGGAAGAACAATGTTGGTCCAAGAAGACAAGGTCAAGGATTTAAGTCGGGATTCAAGAAGGAAGAAAAGGAAGATGCTTCAATTGCAACAGGTTTGGCCACTTTGCTAGAGAGTGTCCTCACAAGAAGGATACTCCAAGGGATGATGACAACAACAACCTCAACGACTACAAAGGCAATGGTAATCAAAGGAACAATAAGTTCAACAACAAAGGAAAGAGGAATGCTCCCGCTGTTCAATATGGAAATGGTTATCCTCCCAACAGGTCGAGAAACTCCAAGTATGAGGAAACTAATGTTGTATATGAGCAGAAAGAATTTTATCTTATTTCTTCCCTCACCACTGCCTCTCCTCCGGATGCATTGGATCATTGGTTGATTGATAGTCGTGCCTCAAGGCACTTCACTGGGTACAAGGAGGCCCTCCCAAACTTGGCTGAAAAGAAGAAAAAATTGGAGATCATACATGGGGACAATGCCACCTACCCCGTGAAGGGGATTGGCACTGTCACTCTTCACTTAAATCAAGGTCAAACCCTTCATCTACAAGAAGTATTATATGTACTTGATTTGAAAAAGAACCTGGTGTTCATTTTTGCAATGGAAGATAAAGGTTTCAAGGTAACATTCGTTTAAAGGTTTCAAGGTACATGTTTGGAAAAGGAACTCGAAAGATGCATTTACACTTGGATTTAGCGTTGAAGGTCTCTATCAGGTTGGAGGAAGTCCTTTGGGAGTTATGACTTGTGATACTTCTCTTCAATCTGAATTATGGCACCAAAGATTTGATCACCTTCATTACAAACTGTTACCTCATGTGAGGAATATGGTCATAGGTATGCCTAAATTCAACATAGATCATGAAGGAGTTTGTCAAGGTTGTGTAGCTGGAAAACATACAAGGAGACCATTCCCCTCATGTGAAATTCAAACTACCGACATTCTTCAATTGGTCCATTCTGATCTATGCAATTTCAGGAAGATACTTGTACTATGCAATTTTTGTGGATGACTTCTCTCGTAGAACATGGATCTATTTCTTGAAGAAAAAGGACGAAGTATTCAAATGGTCCTGCTCTTTCAAAGCCTTGGTTGAGAATCAAACAGGGAAAAAGATCAAAATATTGAGCGATAATGGAACTGAATATGAGTTGAATGAATTCAATGACTATTGTAGATAAGATAAGATAATAAGATAAGATAATTTTATTAATGTCCAACAAATGACCATAATAGGTCAACGGGACTATCGGTTACAAATGATTACATCATGCAAGTCGGTGGACCAAACAGTCCATGTTGACCGCTGCGTGTCAACTACCCATAGCAGTCCACCCCCTTTTTCTTCGCAAAAAGGGACAGCGCTTGATCGAGATGTTCGTGCCATTCAGCAGTCATCGTCATTCTCCTGATCTTATTAAAGTTGTAAACCCAGTCTGCATTTTGATGTAAATAATCTTAGCAGAGCTGAATCATATATGTAAATTGCCTAGGTGGACCTAATTTTCTAGTGGTAATCTTCATTCTGGAAGGTTTTTCGTCTCACCGATCCATGATCGGCAGAGTTTTCCTTCAACCTGACCCCAAAGCCGGAATGAATTTTATCATTAGAGTCTTAGGAGAATCCTAGTGTGTTAATCTGCTAGATTATGTTTGGTCGCAGAACTAGGTGGTCTATGAGGGTCTGTCAAAGGGTTTTTCCCCCTTGAAGATGTAAAAATTGTAAAAGTCATGATGTAAAGTGTCTTGAGGGTTAGGAAAAATGTTAATCCCCTCATGCGTCTTAAGTCCTAGGTCCTAGGGAATTTTTTCCAAAGGCTATGTTTGATGATCCATGATAAAA
>APFE030406653.1:0-12552 GCA_000404065.3 Pinus taeda | reverse complement strand
CATATGTCTAAAAATAGACTTTGCGCCAAAAATAGCCTGCGGGCCCACTTAGTGAAGGCGACTTCTTTCCACTAAGCTCCATCATCTTGTTGCATTCTCAACACTCCCTCTCAACAAGATATGGATTATCAGCAACCTCTATCCTATCTTGGTGGTACTTGAATTTTCTCCTGGTGAGCACCTTTGTCAAGATATCAGCATCCTGATCCTCCGTGGGAATGTACGAAAGTAACATGATTCTCCGCTGCACACAATCTCTGATATGATGGTACCTGATGTCGATACTGTCCATTGAGCTCCCTGCCCAATCTGTATCCGTGAAGCCACATAGCTTCACCTCATCCTCCTCTTTGTACCACAATCCATATCCTGATGTGCCTCTGAGATAACGCAATACATGCTTGCCTCCATGCATGTTGAACTTCTCCAGTATCTCCCCGTCATACTTACCCTGAGAAACAAATAGTCCATCACTGCATTGCCTCACTTTGTAGATCCATCTCGAACCCACCACTTGCTCCAACAACATTTGGAACAAAAAACACTCCCAACTGACCCCTCTGTTGGGCTAGGAACATACTCTGATGTTGAAGCTCTACCTGCCGCTGACAAGTGCTCCTTCTCTGACATCTGCGCTACTGCAACATCTCACACCATTGCACACCTCTCTGTGCCACCTAGCACTGTGCAAAACACTTGTGCCTCTCGAATTGCTGCAGCCTGCTAGCTATGCGCTGTCCTAGGATTCCCTGCACTTTCGCTCTCTCTGCCTCTCCATACGCATCTGTCTCTACCCAATCAATCAGTTCCTGTTACTCCACATCGGGGTTCCTGTAGCAAGGTCTCATCCAAGAGGTTGGGTACCTCAAGGATCCTGCCCCTCCTCCTTGCGATGATCACTCTATATCACCCCACCTCATACCTGGAGGTATGGCTACATGTGATCCCTCTGCCCACCTGGCTCGAATTTTTCCCCTACTAGAGGTCTCTGCATGAGTAGATGTCTCTACTCGATCTCCTCTCAGCTTCCCTAGTTGTGGTTGCTCCACAACCTCTTGAAGCTGTTGCACCAATTGTGGCTCCTCCACCATTGTCTGAGACTTCTTCTGGCTCTGCATGTTGAGAGGTAATATACCCTCCCTCTCAACCACCAAGTCTCCATCATTTTCCTTGCTGCTCAAGGCTTTTCATGCATCTTGAACCTCAAGATCATACAGGTTCTTGACCCGTGAACTAATCTGCTTCACCTATCTAGTGATGATGTGTCTAAGGAAAACCTTTCCCTTACTGAAGACTACATCATAGCCTCTGTCTTCCAGCATCGCGATCGACACCAAGTTTCTCTTCAGTCCTGGTACATACTTGACATTGGTCAAGGTAAAGCGAGATCCATGCTCCCTCTGAAAAATAACCATGTCTACACCTAAGACACTATACTTCTCATCATTACCCATCGTTATGAGTATCTGGAGATCTTTCTCCTCCAAAGTACTGAACAAACGCTTGTTGCAGGTCATGTGGAAAGAGGCTCCACTATTAAGAAACCAATTCTTCTTCATCAGATTCCTTTGATGAAGATCCATCCCTGGTATTCAACCTGATCTCCTCTTGCACAAGATCCGACTAGAGTCTCTCCCATCCTGGAAATTTCTCCCGACCATTGACAGAGTCCTGATAGGAATGTCAACTCTTCAGAAGACCAAGTAGAGCCAAGCTCACCAAGTCCTCATCATCGACAGTCACCCCCACACTTCCCAACTCATCCTGGCATTGGGTGAACTTTGTGAGATACTGGGGCATACTGTCTCCATTCTCACACTTAGATGTTCTGATTTATCCTTGAGCACCATTCACCAGCTCAAAACTCACTGCTTTCCGATCTAAAATTCATTTGGAACAAAGATTTCTTTACATGAGATCAACTGTATGGGCATTCACCAGCATATCTCCCTTCCAAAGAGGCATGAAATCCAGAAAGCTACCTGCTTGTTACAGGACTATGCCTTGAAGAAATTAAAATGTAATCACTTTTCTGAATAATAGATCCGATGATTGATTCCTGCTTAGAAATTTTACTACAAATCAACCAAACTCTAATACAATGTAGAAATTTTGAATAGATAGTGGACACTTATTTTCAAAGAGATTATCTTTGATTATACAACTATTTTGTGGAATCATGCATAATACATAACTCCTCTATGTTATCATCGAATTTAGCAGTATTCAGAAACATACACATGCGCACATTGAAGCATCAATCACACATATCAACACAGTATGTACCCAGGGAAAGCATAAAGCTGAAAACCCCACAACTATCTGTATATTATATTGATTGAGAACATGTAACAATACATAGTACAATACTCCTCACAAGTACTTAGTGCTATCTCCACCTGTTACACACAAACTAGCTCAGATCTGAATCAATCACTGGCTCAAATCTCCTCCGCTGCTTCTTGCCTCCACTGTGCAATCCTGTATGAGAATACTGATGAATGAATGATCCAAATTTGTATTTCCCTTGGATATAGCACGCAATCCTCATTGGCAATACTCAATCCATTGATTGTGAAAATCTCATGCACAACTATAGTCACAACTGATAGCTGTCTTTCCCTTTCACTCATCTCTAACACTTGTCTCCACTGAATTGTCCATTCACTGAGTTAACTGATGTATTCTTTAGTTGCTTTATGAGTTAATAATTAGTGAATTAATTAATAACTAATTCACACCACTCATCACTTAGCCTATTGATCAGTTAGACTAAATACAACTAGTTCACCTAAGTCAAATTGAACACAACTCCATCAACTCCTCATTCAACTCCACAAAACTCAATCACTGAAGTCCTAACTGAAGTCCTCCATGCAATAGCTCAAGTAACCCATAGGAACCACGTATTTCCTTCTGGCAGCTGCATGTGCCACATCCGCAGCTCGAACTGAAGTGCTCCAAGAGAATAAGATAATATTTATAGCCCAAATATTATTAGGAGCTAATAATATTCAACTATTCTATTTTTAGCCTAGCAGTCTAAAAACAGACTCTGCCCATATGTCTAAAAATAGAAGTCCATCTACTCTTACCAACATGACCAATCATCCACAAATAGCATCCTACAACTCATAGACCATGATCCATATGTCTAAAAATAGACATAGTCTAAAAGTAGACTTTGCGCCAAAAATAGCCTACGGGACCACTTAGTGAAGGCGACTTCTTTTCAGTAAGCTCAATCATCTTGTTGCATTCACAAAAAATGCATGGTGATGCTAAGTGTAAGCATAAGTGAATGATAATGCATGAAAATAGTGAATGACATTTAGAAAATGGAACAACATGCATGTGAGTGAGGCGAGTTGCCAAATCGGCGATCATTCAAGAAAAACAGTTTCATGCATGTGACAGTAGTGAGATGTCAATGAAAACTGAAATGGTTCTAGTAAAAACTAGTATGTTTCAAAATGATAGCAAGCATTCACTAAAATCAAGCAAAAAAAATTCATATGAAGCGAAACACAAAAAGCGCCAGAAATGCAACACAAGATAGTTGAGATGAATGTCCTGAAAAATCCTAGATGAGATGTGGGATATCAAAGCTATAAGATTGATGTGAGGAATGAGCTCTGCAGTGTCTGGTTGATGGGTTTTGATAAAATGGAAGATGTGACACGCATGCCACAAATCTAGGGAGAGCGACATTTGGTGGGAGGTTTTTGGAATGATCCTTGCATTAAACTCCAATTTCCAAAAATAGATCCCTGAAACAAGGGATGCCTTTGCATGCTACCTTGGGAGAAGAAGCTCATGCATGCAAGTTTTCTTTTCTTGGTCCCAGAAGGAACCAGTCAACTCAGCTACACATGCAAGAGGCTACTCAACTACTGGAAGGAAATGTGCATTTCTGGCTGGGAGCTGGGTTGGCTTCCCAGGAGATTTGCGCAATTTCTAGGGAGAGTAGTTGACTGCTTCCTAGATTTGCGCAAATTCTGGACTGAGTAGCCCTACTGGGGAAAATTGCGCAATCTTCACTGTTATTGTTGACTCGCAGAATTGCACAATTCTGGAGCCCAACAGGCTGTCAGACATGATTGCACAATTTCTTGAGGGAAGGTTGGTTGCCCTCCAGAAATGTGCAATTAATTGGGGAAGTTGCTTAGCCTGCAGCTGGACCAAGTCCGAATGAATAGCTTGTGAGGGGAATGCATCAAGCTGTGATTAACAAGCTTCCTTTGTGCAAGAAAATCACTGAAGCTTGTGTACTTGATGAAGCAAGACAAGGTGCTGTGAAAATTTGGTAAGGAGGCTCCAAAACAAAGCTAAGGAAAAATTTTGGAGGGTAGTTGTAACTGCTACAATAAGATCCAACAGATCCAACCAGGTGAATGGCCTTCCATCATTCACCAACTAGTCCAACACAACCACCCAATTTTCCAAAAAGGTCTCTGTGATCTCTTGACCGTATAATCAACATGCAAAGATGATCAAGAACTGGTAGGACTTCCTGAGTGACTTTGTCTTGTAAACATGATTGGGTGTCACTCTTAAATTCGACGGCTTTTTCACCTAGTGCTTTACAATATCTCAAGAGTTCACAAAGTTGTGGGTGGCATAGAAAAGTGCATCCATGCAGTTCACCAGCTGAGGTAAATGATACATATTTTCATAGTTCTCCGCCCTGAAGTTGGCAAGATGTATCATATTGGCACTGTTGAATGTCATAGTCTGTGGATCTATGTGTGAGACAATCTAGTGGATGATGTCCGCACATGGGAAGGCAGGGTACCTACATGAAACCTTATGTAAGCCTCACCGATGGATATTGACATAAACTTGTTGATCATCTAGATCATCGTTAAAGTCCCCTACAAAGATATCCTTGATTTCCTACCATGTTAACTTCATTCCCTTCTCAATGAACAATTCTGTGTCTTCATAAACTAGAATATTCACTAACACCTGCTCAACTTTTCCTCCAGTGCTACTCTCAATAGTATCCTTTGATGCAACTCTCTTGGAAGCCATGTTACATATAGTTGCTAGAGAGTTTCTCAAAAATTGTTGTACCTAGATTTAGAGAGGACACTCATGGCATGAAAATGTTAGATTTAAAACAAAAGCACTTTAAGAACAAACCAAGAAACAAACTGGGAAACTATTGGGAAGAATTGTGAATCTTGGCTCACAAAGGTGACTAACTGCCAGCTAGAACTGCACATTGCACGCAGTCACAACAGTCAGTGGGGAGGTCTTGCTAACTGGAACTGCACAATTCATTGTAGTATGGGTATAATATAGGAGATATTGTGCATTGTGCAGTCTCAGTGGCCAAGTCTCGAGGTTGGCATTTGGAACTGCGTAGTGCACAGTTGAGCTAGGCCTGGGAAACCTCTTCTCAGTTCCAAAATCCAAGGTCAAGGCCTTGAGCTCTAGAAATTCATAGTGCATGCTTGGGAAAACAAGATCTAGGCCAAGGAAGCCCAGATCTGCCTAAGGGAATTGTGAAATCGAACAAATCTGAAGGATTGAATGACGTTGGGTGCATATATAAGTGAATGATGTTACATGCTAGTGAATCAAGTGTAAGAATCAATCAAACTAAAGGAAAATGAAGCATGTGGAGAGATTCATAGCAATGATGACCGTTAGTGCAAAACCTGGTTGATGCATGCAACACTTGGGAAAGTCAATGAAAAAAATAAAACAACAATTCTACAAGTTAAAACAAGTTGAAACACCAATGGTCATTCAACAAAATGAGTGAAACAATACTCTCGCAAGCTAAACAAACTAAAGTGATAGAAAAACCAACAAAAGACTAAAAATACAAGACTTACTTGGAAAAGAAATGACGATCGCACTAGAAATTCCTTGATCTCCTTGGGAAGAGTAGAGCTCCAAGATATAATTTGAAAATGAACTTTGGCAGTGTCCATTAAATCTATTTGGTCGATTTAGGGTCTAAGGAAAAAGCAACACTTGGTGGTAGTTTCCAAAATAACTTAAGTGTATCCTTCGGGTTTCTAAAAATAGATCCCTATTTTCTAGGGATGTTTTTTTTTTCTTTTTCGTGAAAAGCTACCATGCATTTCTTGGATAGATCACGCAGTTTTGGGAAGGACTAGTAAATTCACTAGCCCATGCACTGAGTAGCTTCTAAATAACAAGATTCTGCACAATTTATGGGCTAAATGGCTTTGGGCTCTGCACAATTTCCCAGCTGAAGGCTAGTTGTCAGCTGGCTCTACATAATTTTGGAGCATAAGGCTCACTGTCAAATTGGATTTTGCAAGTCCTAAGAGCAAGGCTGGTTTCCCTCAAGGATTGCGTAATTCATTAAGGCAAGCCTAGAACTGGGTTCATACCAAGTCAAGAGATCGACTTGTGGGTTTGACAGTAAAGCAAGTAAGTAAAAAAAAGTCATAATGCAAAAGATAAAGCTCCATGAAATCACAAGTACTTGGGTCAATGCAAGATGAGCTATTGTGATTTAGGAGGGAGGCTCCAAAATGAAGCATATGCAAAATTTTGGAGGGTGATCGTAGTCGGTACAACAAGAGGATGCCACGTCAACACCCATTATTTATGGAAAATTTGTGATGTAAAAGACTCTAGAAGAGTCTATTTTGTAACTCTAGTTAAGAGTTTATGTTGTCAAACATAACCACTAGTAGGCTATTGAGTTGTGTTATAACCAGGCCACTAGGAGGAAGAGGCATTCCATTCTTTCGAGAGACTTTTGTTCCATAGTTGAGCAAAGATAACCATGAGAGATAGGAGGTAGAGCACACAAAGAGGACCTATGCATTGTAGCATCCTATGGGCCACAAGCATTACTTCTTTGTACCTGCAACCATATTTCCACACAGAGAAAGAGAGTGAAGCGACCTCACCTTCCAACTGGGTTTTCTCCCGAAATGGTTTCCCGTAGAGCATATCTTGGGTCTTATATGTGTGAGATTATTTTGTTGTTCTCTACTTTTCTGCATAATTTATATTCACATGCATGCACTAGTTACATTTAAATCCACAGATCTTAAAGTTTAATAAACTCTAATAGTGTAAAATTTCATTATTTTAATATAATATTATTAGCTCTATTGTGATGAACTATCTAGTGGAATATCCATAACAGTTTATAGATCAGGGACTAGAATGCAAAATATTTTCACAGAGAAATGTCCAAGAGGACATCTATTAATTATATATGGTCCATTCAAGATGAATTTGGAAACATTTACTCCTTAGCCAAAAAATTAAAATCGGAGGCATTTTGTTTTTAGGAAGCAATTCTTGGAAGGGGAGGGTGACTTCATTACAATGAAAGTGGGGCTAGTCAACTTGTTTCATGTCATGTTCAATGAGGAGGAAATTTCTCTTATTCATACTTCTATCTTGAAGGAAGAGCTACTTCAAATAGTTAAGGATATTTCCAAAGACAAGAACCCTGGGCCTAATGGATAGCTTGTTAATCTCATGTTCATGGACAATGTGTTGTGCGCTAGGGCTACTAAGATCTCTGAGTGGGAATCCTTCCATAATTTGTTCAAGAATTTTGGCAAGGCATCTGATCTGACCATAAACACCACAAAAACTGAATTAATTTTGGATGATGGCGACCGAGATGAGATTTAAGTGATTGCCACATTTTTTGGGATCAATATTCGGCCCATGACTAAGGGTTTCAAATATTTGAGATTTTTTTAAAATCCCAACAAGTATCATATACATGACTAGGAGTGGCTCGTCTCAAAGTTAAAGAATAATTTAACCTGCTGGGATCATCAATAGCTTACGATGGGGGGGCAGAGTCATCATGGTTAAAGTGGTACTTCAAGGCATTCTAGTTTTCTGAATGCACCTTTTCCATATTCCACAATCTATCATTCATCAAATAGATTCCATCATTGCCAAGTTCTTATGGTTTAGCACTGGAGTTAAGAGTAAGATTCACCTTTTTAGCTTGAGCATAATTTCTAAGCCTGTTAAATTTAGGGGATGGGGTCTCCTAGATTCCAGGAGCTTTAATAACGCCCTACTATCTTCGAATCTCTAGAGAACTTTTAATGGTAGGGGTTTGTGGTAGAAAATTATGTTCAGTAAATACATTATCTAGCATGGTATGGATGAATGGGTGGTAGGAAGGGCGTCATCTATCTCTGGTGCATCCATTATTTGGCATAGTCTCTAGAAGGAAATCCCATGGATTTGTATCAATTTGTGATGAATGGTTGAGGATGGATAGAAATTTCAAGTTGGGCTAGATGCCATCAAAGGCATACATGGTTTTAATCTACTTTCAACCTCCATCATCAATATACTGAACATGGAGGGGATTTCATCGCTTGCTAACCTTTGAGAGAGAGTATGTATCACCTCTGTCTAGCTGCATGCATGGAAGATTGGCATCCTAGACCCTTTAGTGGAAGAGTAGGAATATTACAGCAATCTCCTGTGGCAAGCGGGGATCCATCTCTCTTTGTGTCCAGACTAACTTGTGTGGGAAGGTCATATCGGATCTAATAGAATCACTGTGAATAAAGTATATGCTCATATATCTTCTAACTCACAAAATCTGGCCTTTGTTGAATGTATGACTCGATTGTGGAAACGGATGCCCCTTTAAAGATCAAATGTTTCTCTTGGTTAGTTATCCATCAATGTATCTTTACTTGGGATAGGATTCTTAAGAAGGGATTCATGGGACTTGGAAGATGCTCCATGTATGGGATGGATTCGGAGGACTGGTCACATCTATTTTTGAATTTCTCCTTTGCAGTAGTTGTTTGAAGGAGGTTTCTTATCTGTTAGGGGTCTTTATTCCCAAATACTTCACTACTATTCCTGAATGCGTCTCCTCTTGGGATATTCAAGAAAGGGCCTACAAGAGGGTTCCTATTTATGTCCTATGGGGCATTTTGAATTCTAGGAATGGTCTAAATTGTGAAGATAAGCAGCCTCTAGTGAAAATCATAGCCCTGAGAATTGTGGTATATTTCAAAGAAATTGGTCCTAGGATTCCCATGGTCTCTTCTTAAACTGTCACACTTGTGGAGTTGACTAGTATATAACCAATTTTATATTTTGATGAGGCATCAATGGATGATCAATGTGGTTGTGGTGTTTCCTTCTATGTTGACTCCTCCATCCATTATCTTTTTCATTGGCATGGTGGCAATGGAGATAATTGCAGAGCGGAAATGATTGCTTTATGGGGAGATATGTAATGATCATCATGGCTTGACATTGACAACATTTTAATTATGGGTGACTGTCTAACTTTGATCCAATGGATTCAAGGGCAGAATTGTCTAGAGGTTCCCATTCTTTGTCACTGGATGCAACAGATCTGGACACTTAAGGAATCTTTTTCAAAACTCACATTTCAACACGTTTTTAAGGAGCAAAACACTGAGGCCGATGCACTTTCTAAGCGTGGTCTATACCTCCTTCCTAGTTTCATGGTTTTTGAACATATGGTCAATGGTAGGGGGTAGGCTCAGAGTTCTTTTGAGATCTAATATCTGTTGTCGGTGCATATTTTGCTAGTATGTTTTTCAATTCTTGTTTCCTATTATTTTCTTCTGCACTTTATTGTTTGGATCTTTATTTGTTGCTAAACATTCCCTTATGTTGGGTTTCTTCACATTTTGTCTTGTCCTTTGTGTATTTTTGGTCCTTATATTTGGTTATGTAGGGTTTTTTATTTTACATTGTAGGACAATTATGCAATCCTATTATTGTCACAACATTGGCATAGTTCCATTTTTTCAAGTCATATGATTCTTGATCAAGCGAAGCTTCCATCTTGTATCTGTTGTAGAATATGGTCTACCATGATTAAGAAACAAGTCTATGTAAAACTTACTTTGATAATGAAGTAGAGTTCTATTTTTTTCTTCTGAAAAAAAGAGAAGAGGAATCTAATTGAGTTATTGTCTTTTTATTATGTAGATTTCTTCCACTTTTGAACACCGTTATTTTTCTTAATCTGAGAGCTTAGCCCTGGTTTTTCTGCATCAATTGATTCAACTTTATCGGAAGTGTTTTTATTTGAATCGAATTTTCCCACCTTACGTCGCTATTTTTTCTTAACGTGAGAGCTCAGACCTAGTTTTTCTGCATCAATTGATTCAACTTTATTGGAAGTATTTTTGTTTGAGTTAAATTTTCCTGCCTCCATTGCATTACCATCTTAGATCTTTGATGAACATATCTCCTTTGCTTTCCTTGGGCAATTTTTTCCATCAATGTCACCGTGAGACTCTTCTACTTCATCATGCTCAGGTATAAGGGGGCATGCTTCAAGAATGTGCACTACAAGTTCTTTGGCCCTTGTTTTAGCTTCAACTTCTACAGTAACTTCTTCCAAAACACCGTAGTTCAACATGAACTCTTGAGAAACATGACTAAGATGAAGGAGATTATGCTTTTTGGCAAAGGATTTCAACTCATCTTGACTCCTTTGCAAAGGCTTGACTATAGATTCTAGAGCAAGTAAAAAAATCCAAGTAAAATGCCATGTTTTTCAGCAAATTATGCAAACTTGATTTGTGCCAACCAATAAGAAGAAGATCTCAATGTGCTAAATTTTCTTCTTTGTACAGATTTTGGAATTTCCTATGGTGTTGCTCCAACCATGGAAGTTGGAATTGCAACTTTTTTTCGCCATTAACCTTAGCTTGACTCTTGTTGAATGGACCTTGAAATAATGTTGACTTAGTAGTGGCCTTTCCTTTGGAAAAGGGTCCCAAGAAAAAAACTTTGAAGTAGATTTGTTTTCTAATACAATGTTTGAAGGTGTAGAGTAAAGCAACTTCTTGACCATCTTTGCAATAAGGGTTACATATTTTGAAGGAACTGAGAGTCTTCTTGCGGATCTAGCAGGTTTATCCTTTAATTACATGTTCACCATGCTAACACTGTTACTCACACTTAGTGAATGTTTTTCTCTTTTAGAGATTATTGATATCTCATTTGAAATTGTATACTTGAATATTATATTATTTCTATGCAACCTTTTATTATGTATATTGAATATCATATTACTTTTATTGTCTTTTTATTATATATATTAAATATCATATTATTTTTAAAAAAAATTATTTTCCCAAATCTTCTATTCCCTTTGTTTATCTTTCACCTTTACAAGCAATTGCTAGTTTAAATATCTCATAGATCAATGGGGCACTTTGTCTATGTAATCTCTACTATTCCAATAATTCCAATGCTATATCTCATTGGCCTTCACTCATGCTTTTACCTTCTATGTATCTTTCACCTTTAGGAGCAATTTCTAATTTAAATCTTCCATAGATCAATGAGGCACTTTGTCTATGTAATCTCTATATTACTAGGTATCTCATTGGCCCGCAACCATGCTTTTACCTTAGGTTTATCTTTCACCTTTAAGAACAATAGCCACTTTAAATCTCCCATAAATCCATGAGCCTATGTAATCTCTACTATTCTAATAATTCCAATGATACTAGGTATCTCATTGGTCCACACCCATGCTTTTCCTTTCGGTTTATCTTACCCCTTTAAAAGCAATTACTAATTTAAATATCCCACAGATCAATAGTGCACTTTGTGTATGTAATCTCTACTCTTCCATTAATTCCAATGCTACTCGCTGTCTCATTGGCCGGCACCCATACTTTTACAAATCCCCAAATATGTGAATAACTTTTTTCTGAAGACTTACATAATTTGATCAAACTAGGTACATGCGATGACTCACACTACGTCATGCTAACGTCGTTGGCCTACCCGTGTGTTGTAGTTAAGATTCTTTAAATAGGCTTGTTAAGGAGCAAGATGTCAACTATAGGCATTGATTGCACAACTAATTCGATATATGTAAGAGTCTCACGATGAGTAGTGAAGGAAATTGGTTTCGATATGCACTTGAAAACGTAGCCAGACATGGGCGTGGCCTTCTTCTTAATTTAATTGGGACCTTCCTATCGTGCTTGTTGCTCTTCCTTTGCAGACTCCTAGTCACCTGCACACTGTATCACATGCTCATGCTCAACCCATAGATCACTTCACTTCTTTAAATTTAGTCCATGCTCGTATATAGAATCGTTATTGTCTGTTCCCTGGGATATCAGCTATAAGTCTGATTCCATATGGAATCTTGAAAGTGGAACCCACTTGTAATGATCACGAAGAGGACTTGTATTCCGGGTGATCGAAAAATCGGACGCCTGCCATCCAGGTTTAGGGTGAAATTCTCGATGTGTATGTGGTTTTGTCTGGGTAGACAACAAGATTATTTCCATCAATTACCGTTTCAGGTATTTAGGGTGACTCGGAATAATTCTCATTTTATCAAATTCCCCATCTGGATGTGCTTTTGTCTGGGTAGACATATCGTTAAATAACAAGATTATTTCCCATCAATTACCGTTTCAGGTGTTTAGGGTGACTCGGAATAATTCTCATTTTATCAAAATCCCGATGTGAATGTGGTTTTGTTTGGGTAGACACATCGTTAAATAACAAGATTATTAACCATCAATTAATGTTTCAGGTGTT
>APFE030406650.1:6047-30926 GCA_000404065.3 Pinus taeda | reverse complement strand
ACACCATCCTCGGTGTTCAATCACACCTATAACCAGCAAGACTGCTGAAAATAAAAAATACTACCCATGGAGCTTTATAACATAGCTCTAAAGCCCCAAGGGTTAGCTCAATAGGTCAAATAAGTGCCTTGTCATTCGGGAGGTCACAGGGTCAATTCTCCCCGAAGCCCTTGGTCATGGGGCTTGATACCCTTGATCAAGCTCAGATATTTACGTGGACGTAGCGGCCACCCAGTGACCACGGGTGTCCATGAACCACATGTGAAAAACAAAAACAAAAAAACATAGCTCGTTGCAGTATTTAAAATTATCATCCCCTAAAACATGACAAACATACCATTTATTGGAGCTTTATAACACAGCACATTATGGTATTTAGAATAATAATGCATATACACACATACACGTTTGCTTCACCCAACAAATAATCATATTTTCTATGGAGCTTTATAAATCCAACTCTATACGGTATTTATAATAATACACACATATACGCATATGCACATTTTCTTAACCAACAAATAAAAGGATACGATACCTACATCTGCAACAAGGGAATACAGAGGCTCACACCTCCACCCTCAAAGTAATACTAGGATTCACCTCCTTCCAAGGAAGTCCAAAATCCACTACCAAATTGAAAGTTTCATCCAATGTCTAGTGCTACAATCCTATACCACTTGTCCTCTCGGTGAACAGTTGCCGACTCATTGTTCCAGGGTGCACTCCCAACATGCATCTAATTCCATCTGGCAATGCTAGTGACCAAAACAAATCCATCCCAAGCTTCCCTTCTTTGCTACACAGTCCCTCAGGAAATCTAGTAACCCCCTTTCATGCATTCACTCACCTTCCAAGTTCCCTAGCATCCCCTATCTCGGGCGATCCATCCCTTGGCAAGGCTTCCTCGCATCGGAAGGTCAAACAACCAAGGCATATACCTGCCTCAAAACCATCATACCGGCCATAGCATGATGATGCCAATCAATGGACATTATTGGGTATTGGTGCCCCACAATGGCCATACTCTCAAAGTGCTTTACCAGCATACTGTTGCATGTTCCAATTCCTTTCACTATTGCTATTAATTCTTTTCGTCAATTTACACCACCCAACCGGTCATTTCATGTTTTCCTGTACCAAGGATATAATTTCCATTAGATTCAAAATAAATTGAAATAACTTCAAATAATACCTCTTTGGTGGCCCATCAACAAGGTACACTTGCAATTTTGTTCGCTTCCTATCACAACAAGTCAAACTAGCATCTTTGACCAAACCATCATGTATAAACATAAAACATCAAGTTAGCTCAAAAAGGAACCATCATAGATCAAAATCATAAATCACATGTAACCATCATAAACCATAATCATAAATCACGTGTAATCATCATAGACTAGAATCATAAATCACATGCATAATAAAACTGAAATAAAATACTGATACTTATCCTTTAATCAATCCTTAGCTTCTACCTTTGTCTTTATTCTATATGCACACCGGATTGGTTGCCACACTCGACAACCACCTAGTTCCTTCTCTTCAACAATGTACACATACAGATAGTGTAAGTCGCACACATATAACCACACATGACATACAACAACATGCAATACATGCACCTACACCTGACATACAACACATACACCTATACCTAGTGTACAACACAACACAATACATGTACTACACAAAGTACAACACAACACAATACGTGTACTACACAAAGTACAACACAGCGAGTACACATGTCATGATACCACAACTACAAAATGCACATACATAGTATTGCATGCTCGCAACATAACATGTACGACATGCACACAATACCACATGTACACCAGTACCATATGTACAACATGTACATGGTACCACCTGTACAAAGTACAACATCACATGTACACGACACCACCAGCACAATGTGTAAACAATGCCACATGTACATCATACTACCTATACAACATGTACACAATGCCAAACGTACACAACACCACATGCACATGTACACGAAACCACATGTACACAGAACCATATGCATGACATGTACACAACACCACCTGCACATAGCACCACATGTACAAAATGTACACGGCACCACATGCTCACATTACCACTTGTACAATCATGCACACAACATTGTATGTACATAGCACCACATGTACAACATGCAAACAACACCATATGTACATACTGTTGCATATAAAACGTGTACATAGCACCCTATGTACACAACATTGCATATTCAACATGCGCACACAACATCGCATATCCATCATGTACATAGCACCATCTATACCTAGCACTGCATATGCAACATTCGCACAACACTATTTGTACCACCTTGTACATAACATTGCATTAATAACATGTACACACACTATATATACACAACACCGCATGCACACAACATCACAGATGAAACATGTACAACATATACAAAATATGCACAATAGTAGTACAACACATCCAAAACCACATTGTCTCTACCAAGCAACCTTGCTTCCAGTGTCTTATCCATGCTTGTCCAAACATGTCGTAGACCACACTGCTTTCCTTTCGTTGATGCATACCTTAGCTTTAACCTGTCCATAACATAACCATAAACATAGTATAATAACATAATATCAATTCATATCCACATGATATTGACATAAGATATCTGCCAAGCTACTCTTCCCACTTGATTCCTCATGAACCAGGAACCTCGTCATGCCATTCACCTGCATAAGAAATCATTCCTCCACAAGAATGATCCCTGACAACCCTATCAAATAGTGACATAGATACATAGATACATAGATACATATACATAAACATTAGCATAAAATAATCATGATCTTTTCATACAATGACATACATACGTATATAAACATCAGCATAATCATGATCATAACATAATTACCAGATATCATAAGGTCAATTTTAAGAGAAATCCCTTTATCTGTGCACAGCATGCACGACATTAAGAACAATCATTCCCAACATATCCAAGGCATCTAACACCTCAGATCCATTTACTTCGCATTTCATGTTACCTTGCTCATGACTGTCCTACCATTACGCTAATGGCCCAAACCAATCCAACCGGTTGTCATATTATTACCTTCAACTTCCCTTACTCATGCACCGAGCTTCATTGGAATCTTTCATTACATGTTGGGTTCCACATAGCTCTCCCATATTTCCATCAACTTTATTCTTTCCCAACAAATTCCCACAACTCAAACCATAAAAGGCAAGAAAAAATGAAAACAAGAAGAAAACCATGAAAACCAATAACAATACGACATCGCGAACAAAGTGGTATGGCCATACACTAGACATAAACAAAGATGAAAATCAAGTGAAAATTAAGCACAAAGAATCGAAATCGAAGACTCTCAATAGACACCATGACTCAATCCCCATGGTTCTTAGTGCTTCCAAAGAAAAGCTCAACCTGAGCCTTCTTCAGAATTTCATGATAGTCTCTTTGGCATGCAATCCCCTGCATCATATTTCCATAAACACATAATTGTCAGTTCATAAATAAACATAACAATACACAATTTACTTTACCTTGTCATGCCAAGCACATTGATTACAACTGAACACATCCACGCCATCTCTCAAGGGACTGCAATCCTTTGACGAATCTAGCCATAACTAGAACCAGTTGTTATAACTTTCAAATACATATTTATGAATATAACACATATCCTCATAATGTCAGACAAATTCAAGGTTAAGAATACTTCTTGTATGTAAAGCACTCATTCGTTTGGAATTGTAGTCTCCAAACATAGCCAAAGGATTTTTTCACCTAATTCCTTTCTTTTACCTTTTCCTTGTTGCAATTGAGTCTATCACATCACCCAACTGTTAGTTATATAAACACATCAACTATTACCTTGTCAAGCTAATACCAAGCATGTTTCCCTGCAAATTCTCACACCTGTCAGACTCACATTCCAAAGATCAAGACATCATGTATATTAATTTGAAATCAACCTTTACCAAGTCTAACAACCATGCCATACTCAACAATCAACTCACATTCACAAGTCATAATACATAATGATAAAACTATCACCTACTTACACTCAAGTACATAACATCTGTCTCAACACATATGTATTAGTACAACCATCTTAAAATAAGATCATTTCTTCATGGAATCTTATAGACACATACTCATATCATGTGATTAATCAAACATTCACCAACAAATAAATGACATAATAGACACCAACACTCAAACACCAAATATACGAAATAATCAAACATTGAAGCACCAAGTAGACAACATAAGAAAATTCATACCTTAAAGTATCTCAGGGGAGGCTATCTTATCTGCACAATCAATCTAGATTAGCACGTTATAACTTCACAACATATCAACTCAACATAAATAAGGTTATGATATCCATAGCAGTAACTAGCTAACATGTTCACATCATAGCCTCATAAACAATTATCATTCATACATAATACTCACATCAGCACAGTTAGTCTAGATTAGTATGACATAATATCACAACATATTAACTCATACCTAAATGTCATAACTTTAACCATTTGCATATACCTATCCAACTTGTATGATACATATAACATCAAGATCTTAGATGCGATAACCCTAATCATCAATTTAACTAACATATAACAAAAGCAATTTAACATATAGCATACACATCAACAACATATAGCATAATCATCAAGTTATCTAACATAAGACGACAATAGCAATGCATACAACCATAGTTTACTATCATTCATGATTATCCAACACATGTGCATATGACTACACTAATCAACTAGCATTTAACATACATGTAACCATAATAAAAATAAATGACAGACATGTATATAACCCTAATGCATATAACAATTAATTAACTAAAATAAGTGCATGCCAAACATACAATACATGTATGACAATATGCTCTTGCCTTGAGGTCCAATGTTGCAACTTCACTTTGATGATCTACATCTCATGCTCTATCTCATCCAACACATTAGCATCATAACATACCAATATCATCGTGATGACCCAATTGCATATAATGACTTCACAATGCATGTCCAACCTACCATACATGCATAACCATAACCACGACAATGCATGCATAACAAGATGTAGACACTAACATGCATAACGAATGCATATATAACCATACACTCATGACGAGACATCCCACAACAACATCATCAACCTTCACATGGTGAAATTACTGTAACCATTATCAACACCATGCAAATGCAACAAGCACATCGACTACAAGCATAAGGAACACATATGCAACTAGCATGAATGCATGACCAACACACTGCCCATCCAGTCTGAGGAGTGAACCATGCTCTGTTACGACTTTGTAACACCCTCCTCCCACATCTACCCAAGTAACTAGACAACAGGGGTAAACCTATGATGAGAATCTACTATTATATGATTTGACCTCCTAAGTTACATTCAAGAAGTGGAACCGATGGAAACACACCATATAGACCTTCCACAACAACAACAAGGCCCTCAGGAACCATACCATCCTATTAGGTAACCAGCCCCTGAGTCCCACTGAGTTTTTAGACCAATTAACCCCTGAAATCTCCCATGATATGGGCATGCCAGTGTCCAGAAGGCTCTGGATTCTCCCATGACATGGTATGACAGTGTCCAGGAACTATTTTGGTTAGTGTTATGCCAACATCCCCATTATTTGAGCCTCTTTTTTGGGCCCAGAGCCCAAGTCACTGCCCTAAATTCAATGATACCTTCAAAACATAAAAATAACAGTGGATTGACTTGACCTCTACTATCCATGACCGAAATTTCGTCAAACATATCACAAATATGTAATCTATAGGTGTAAACAACAAATCTAAGCATAGGGGCCTTGTATTCATCTGAGAATCGCTAAGAAGCATTGATGCCTCAACACATTAGCTACAGTTTCATCCATTAGGTCATAGATACATTGTTCATTCATTTACAAGTAAAAACATGATGAGATCCATACAAAGTTATTGTCATAGTACATGTTCATTACCAGCATAATAACAACATAAATACCAAGGAAACAACTTCCATATAATCCACATATAAACCAATACAATCCTCATGAAATAACAAGGAGAAATAAACTCATATTAATTATGCAAAGGCCAACCTAGTATGGGACTACCACATTCCACCTAACCGTAGACATGACTGATCCAAATCTCTCTTCGGTCAGTCACCCCCATGCCATATTCCAATCATGAATGTGGGATCTCATAAAACACATCAACAAAATCGTTCAGGGCTTCCATAGGCCAAACCACCTCAACTCGTCAAACAGTGACTCCACCTCACGGTTGAACATCACAGAACCATCATCAAATTGGTCTCTACTCAAGCCTTTCAAGGTTCTAGAGTGTTTGTTCCAACTAAGGCTTCTAGGACTAGTAACCCAACCCACAACTGTCATCGGGCTTCTAGAGCGTTTGTCTAGCTGAGGCTTCCATAACTAGTAACTCAACCCACTAAGGGCTTCCAGAGAATTTTTCCAACCAAGGTTTCTGGGACTAGTAACTCAACCCAAGCTATTATAGGACTTCCAAAGTGTTCATCTAACTAGGGCTTGCAGGAACTGGTAACTCAACCCAAGCTAAAGGAAACATGAGAACCAACCAAAAAAAACAAAGAAATGAACCCACAAAACCATGGTTATCTAGGAAATGTCAAGGCTAGGCAAAACCATTGTCAATCCATGAAATCATCCATGCCAATGACATATACTAACTAAGCAACCACGTGCATGTGCCATGCATGCCAAAACTAGCAAGAAAATCATACATGCAGCTCAGTACCTGCAAGTAAAACTCACTGTAGTTGTTGATCTTGATGTCCTCTTGCACTTTCCTACTCTTCCTTTGCCTTCTTTCTCTAAAACTCCAAGTATGCCACACTCTCCAAGAGTGCTCCAAGAAAACTCTAAGTGTCCAAGAGTATGAGAGAGAGAGAAGAGAGAGAGAGCTCCAAAACTGAACTGACCAAGATTTCCATCTAATCCTCGAAAGCCTTTTTTATCAATGAGGCCTCTATTTTCTTCAATTTCCTCCTCACATGCAATCTATGACCTTTCACCTTCCTTTTCTCCTAATTTCCATTATTTTCATAAATAAATGTGCCAAAATGCCATTTTTTATTTTCCAAATCCTTTGCAAGATTCCTTAGGCATTAATAAACTGAATGAACACCCACTAGGATGTTTTTCCCACCATTAAGCTTGGAATATGTGTCCCATTACCATGGTCTTATATATTTTACATGGATTTTTAACCAGGGTTGTTACACTCCCACAACCTACAATGTCGACATCACAAAAAATGGAGGAAAATGGAGTAAACGGACTTTGTTACAATTGTAATATCAAATACACTAAGGCTCATAAGTGTGTTGAGAATAAATTATTTTATATATATTTTGAATAGGAGGAAGAAAAGGAACAAGAAACATTAAAAGAAGAATATATACACTAGGATCAACCCCAAGGGTTGAAAAAGAAGAAATGAATTCGACCGTATCTTGTAATGCATTGGCGGGAACTACCACTCCTCAAACTCTCAAAATAGAAGGATATATCAAGAATAAAAAGGTAATAATGTTGATTGATTTAGGTAGTACCCATAATTTTATTCATTGTAAGATAGACAAGGATTTGAATTGCTTTCTATATTCAACACTAGAGTGTCAAGTGATGGTTGCAAATGGAAGAACTATGAAATACTCAATGAAGTGCCATAATATCAATTTAACCATGGGGGAATATGTATTAAATAGTCTGATGCTTTCCAATCCAAGGGTGGTGTTGATTTTGTATTAGGATTCCAATCATTACAATATTTGGGGATGATAGCTTCAAATTTTCAAGAACTTTTCTTGAATTTATTTTGGGATGGAAAGGAAATTAAATTAAGGGGAATCACAGGGAAACATGGAAAGATGATAATTTCTAATGGCATAACAAAAATTTTGAATAAGGAACAACAAGGGGTAATTACACAATTATGCTCATTAGATGTTAAAACTTCTAAGTAATCCATTTCTCGAGATCATCTCCAAAGAGTCCTTGACAATCATTCCAAGGTATGTCTCCCACCTATTCGTGATCATGAGCATGATATTCACTTGATTCTGGGAAGTGTTCCTCCAAACAGTAAACCTTATAGATACATTTATGCCCAAAACATTGAAATTGAATATATGGTTGCAGAAATGATAGAGGAAAGTATAATTCAACCTAGCCAAAGTTCTTTCTCTTCTCTAGCAGTATTGGTATGAAATAAAAATGCATCATGGCATATGTATCCAAACTATAGTGAGCTCAATAAGCTTAATATTAAAGATAAATTTCCCATTCCTGTCATTGATGAATTGTTGGATGAACTACATGGAGCAATTTACTTCACCAAGTAGGATCTTTGTTCAGGATATCATCAAATTAGAATGAAGATAGAATACATTCTAAAAACAACATTTAAAACTCATGGTCATTATGAATTTTTGGTCATGCCTTTTGGCCTTACTAGTGCACCTTCCACATTTCAAGCTTTTAATGAATTCCTCTTTCAAAACCTTCCTTAGAAAAATTGAGTTAGCACTTTTGATGATATACTAATTTACAACAAGTCTTGGAAATATCGTGTTAAACATCATTGCAGGGTGCTAAAACTATTGGAGGAGAAACAATTGTATTCAGAACCCTCCAAATGCTTCTTTGGAATCTAGGAAGTGGAATATTTGGGTCATATTGTATCTCTCGAGGGTGTTAAGATAGAACATAACAAAATTAAATCCATCAAGAAATGGAAAATCCCCACAACCTTAAGGTATCTTCGAGGATTTCTTAGGTTGACTAGGCATTATTGTAATTTTATTAAAATTATGGAAAAATGGTAGCACCTCTAACAAAATTACCGAATAAATATGCATATGTTTGGACTCTAGAAGCAACTAAGTCCTTTGAACATCTTAATGAGGCAATGTGCCGAGCTCCGGTGTTAGCTACACCAGACTTCACAAAAACGTTTATTGTTGAATGTGATGCCTAGGGAAATGACATTAGTTTTGTTTTAATGCAAGAAGGAAGACCCATATCTTTTTAGAGTCATCCAATCAAGGGAAAATATTTACACAAACCTTTTTATGAGAAGGAAATGTTGGCAATATGACATGCCCTTAAGCAATGGCACCCTTACCTAATGAGAATACACTTAAAGGTAAAACCAAATCATGATAGTCTTAAATACTTCTTCGAACAAAGATTATCCTCAAAAGTGCAGCAAAAAGGGGTCACAAAGATGTTGGGTTATGACTTTGGAATCATCTACAAAAAAGGGAAGAAAAATGTTGTTGTAGATGCACTCTCAAGAAGGGATAGGGATGTGGAGGCATTTCTCTGTGTCATTTCTATTATCCAACCTAATTGGATAACTAAAGCAAGGGATGAATTGAAGAATGACAAAGAGCTGTGGAGACTCATTCAAAAGTTGCAGCAAGATCCTAGTGCATTTGACACCTTTCTATGGAAAAATTATTCACTATGGTACAAAGATCACTTATTTCAATGTAAGAACTCCCAACTCAAACAAAAGGTTCCTTTGGAATTTTTCACCTCTCCTATAGGAGGACACTCAAGATTTTTCACCTCTCCTTGGGATGGCCTTGAATCTAATATTCAGAAGTTTGTGGCATAATATTTGGTTTGAAAACAAAAGAAAGTTGAGACAATTAAGACCCGAGGTATTTTACAACTATTAGCCATTCCAAGTTAGCACTGGGAGGAGGTGTCAATCGATTTTATCACAGTTTACCCAAATCTGAAGGAAAGAGTTTCATCATGGTGGTAGTTCATAGACTTATGAAGTATGCACACTTTTGTGCACTAACTCATCATTTCAAAGCTAGTACAGTCGTTGTTGCATTTGTGGAAATAGTTCAAAAGATACATGGAAACCCAAAGGTTATTATAAGTGAAAGAGATCCCATTTTCACTAGAAATTTTTGGACATAATTATTTTATTTTCTTGGTACTCAATTAGCTCATAACTCATCTTAGCATCCTCAATCTAATGGGAAAACTGAGATAATGAACAAATGCTTGGAAGGATATCTTCATTGCTTTGTATCTAATCAACAAACACAATGGGTCAAGTGGTAACCTCTTGCAGAATGGTTGTATAACACTTCCTTCCATACCACAACAAAAATGACTCCATTTATGGAACTTTATGGATATCCATCACATCATCTTTAAGAACAATTCTAAGATTCAAGAAGTGGAAGATCACATCTAGCATCAACAACAAGTTCTCCAACTCTTATAAGATGACCTGACTCTGGGGCATAATCAAATGAAACAACGAGTAGATCATCATCGCAATGAAAGAAGTTTTGATGTGGGTGATTGAGTATTTTTATAGCTACAACCATACAAGAAAATGTCCCTCAAGCAACCCAAGAACTATTGCCCTTACAAGGTGTTGAAAAAGATTCATAATATGGCATACAAATTGGAGCTACCTTCATCTTCGCGAGTACACCCAGTTTTCCATGTTTCATGCTTAAAGAAGGTTATAGGTGACAAGCTCCCAGTTCAAACTATATTTCCAGAACTTGATGAGGAAGGAAAAATCATATTATAGCTTGAAGAAATAATGGAAATAGCTACAAAATCCATCAATTTCAGAGTATCTCATTAAGTGGAAGAACTTACCTATTGAAGATTATAAATGGGAGGATGAGTATTTTATACAGAAGCATCCATAACTACTTAAGCATTAAGGAAAACACTTTTTTTAAGGAGTGGGGTATGTTAGGTCCCTATAATACTAGTGTAGTCCCCATATTGTTATTGTTGTTCCCCATAGAAGCCCACTATTGTTATTTTTGTGCCATTACATTATTATTGTTATGTAGGCCCTAATTATATTTTGGCCCTTTAGACTCCTATATATACCAAGGAGGTATTGTCATTTGAATCATCCAATAATTGTTCATGTTGTACACCTAATCCTCTATGGGTTGATGTGGAATGTGAACAGCCACCGGAGTCCAAGAGACCTTGGAATATGGAATCCAACGGTCACTTTAATGTATTATAAATGTATATCATTTCAATAATATATGAAACTCAATGTTTATCATTCATATTATGCCACTGCCATGTATGTTTTTAACATGGTATTAGAGCAGGTGTTCTCCTGCCTTGCTTCATTTTGAGCCACTAATTTTGTGATTTCTATGTGCATGAAAGTTCGGCTATGAGTCTTGCATTTGATGAATGTCCTATCAGTGGTATTTTAGTTGCATTCTCTACCTTAGTAACTCGCATTTGATGAATATTCTTTCAACTATAGTTTAGTTGCATTATTTGCCTTAGTAACACACTTTTGACATTATCTGCCAGCTCCCATGTCTCGTTCTTCTCAATTTGAGACATTTCTTCTTCCATGGCTTTTACCCAATGAGGATCCTTGCTTGAGTAAATGTTTCTGATTCTATCATGGATAGAAGAGCAATATCATTTTTCTTTGGTGAATTTGTCATCCTTCTTCGGGTTTGCATCCCTTCATCTATATTGCCAATAATCTGCTCTTCTGGGTGATACTTTTGGAGAAAGTTCATCTTTGAAGGAGTTTGAGATGGTTCTTTTTCCTTGGGTATTTCTTGATTTTTTCCTTCTTCTTCAGGTTCTTCTTCTTCAATGAGAGGATCAACTTCATGTTCTTCAATTTCTTTCTCTGGAAGGTCTTCATCAATCTTCACATCAATGCTTTCCACTATTTTTCGTAGTCGGTTATTGTAGCACTTGTAGGCTTTGCTCCATGTAGAATATCCAAGGAAGATCACTTCGTCAACCCGAGAATCAAACTTTCCTGGTGAGCCATCATTGATTTTATGAAGCACTTGCTTCCAAAAATTTTGAAGTATTTTACTGAAGCAGGTCTTCCTTTCCATAATTCATAAGGAGTCTTTTCATTATTTGGTCTTAATTGAGTTCGATTCAAGGTATAGACAGTTGTCCCGACTGCTTCTCTCCAGAATTTTCGCTACAAGTTAGCGGCTATTAACATTGTTCTTGCCATTTCTTGAATTGTTCGGATTCTTCTTTCAACTACCCCATTTTTCTTGGGTGTTTTGGCAACAGAGAGTTCTCTTTTAATTCCATGTATTTTACAGAATTCATTAAACTATTTTTATGTGAATTCTCCCCCTCTATCTGTTCTGAGGCAATTAATCTTTGAGTCCTTTTCATTTTCTACAAGAGCTTTAAGATTCTTAAAACACTCAAATGCTTCGGATTTATATTTTATAAAATATGTCCACATCATTCTAGTATAGTCATCAACAAATAAAGCAAGTACCTTTCTCCTTGGAGTGCCAGAGTTCTAGTTGGTTCACATAAATCAGCATGGATGATCTCCAAAGGCTTTGATGTAGAAAACTCCTTGGCCTTGTGGCTGGTTCTGGTTTTCTTTCCATGTTGACATGGACCACATATTCTTTGATTTAGTTTGAATAACTTTGGAATGTCCCGTACTACTTTAATCTTACTGATATTGATCAAGTTATCAAAGCTTGTATGTCCAAGTCACTTGTGCCACAACCAACTTTCATATGTTTGACTTAAGTAGCACTTATCTTCTTGAATCTTGTTCAAAATGTAGATGTTGTCCGATGTTCTAGCCCCTTTTGCCACAAGTTCCCCTGAGGAAGAGTTCCTTATTTCACAGTCTTTGGTGCTAAAGACAACATTATGTCCTTGATCACAGATTTGGCTAACACTCAGGAGGTTGTGTTTGAGCCTGTTTACTAGCAAAGCATTTGAGATTTTCCTTTTCCATTAATAAGAGTAACAGTTCCTTTTCCAGCAATTTTGGCAGATCCACTTCCAAAGGATACATTTCCTTCCTTTTTGTTCAATGAGACAAACTTCCTTTTGTCCCCTGTCATGTGTCTGGAGCACCCACTATCCACAAACCAATGATTTTCATTATTTTGAGCACATAGAGCTACGCCAAATTTATCCGTGTTGGGACTCTCATTTCTTATTTTTCCTCTTTTGAGTGGGCAATTTTGTTCATTGTGTCCATTATTATTACAAAATGAGCAAATCAAATCAAATTTGGCTAAGGGATAGAAAAATTGTAGGTCTTGATTTGTCCTTGCTCTTTGGGGCCATATGGTTTGTTTATTTGATCCTTTAGTTTTGGTGTGTCATTCTTGCAAGCCATGAAATGTCTAGCTTGATGACCAAAATTTTTACAATGGAAACAATGCCCCAAAAAGATAGTTATGTACCTGTTGTAATAGCCATGATTTGAATCAACATTCTTCCTTGGAGTTACTCCCGCTTCATTCTTTGGATTTGAGATGGGCCTTTGATGAAATACTGTTTTGTATCTGTTGTAACGTCCATGATTCGAATCAACATTCCTCCTTGGAGTTACTCTCTCTTCATTCTTTGGATCTGGGATGAGCCTTTGATGAAATAATCTTTCTTCTTTTGGGTTGCTGGAAAGTACGTCGGCATAGCCTTTCACATTATTCTTAGTACTTGATGATTCTCCTTTAAAACCTATTCCAGATTTGTCATGTTGAGGTTTTTGATTATTTATGATAGTGTCAAGTATTTGAGAGCTTTTCCAACCCTTTTTAACTTGCTGCAATTCCTTCCTCAGAGATACTTTCGGCTTCACCTTCTTCGCAAGCTTCTTCTTTTTCTTTTAGCTTATTTTTCAAGAGATCTTCCCTTCTTTTTGTTTCCTCATTTTCTACTTTGAGAGAAATGATTTTATTCCATAATTTCTTGTTTTCTTCAATGGCACTTATTAACAATTCATCTACATTTCCATCTAGCCCTGAGTCATCATCATTTGTGAATGGCATGAATAATACTTCTTGGTTTCCAGCATGATCATTTTCTTCATCTGATTCTTCATTACCTCCTTTGCGATGAGGGAATTGGTTAGTTGATTTCTTTTTTATGACTACAAATTCATCTTCATCAGACTCATCTTGCTTAGAGAGGAAATTCTTCTTATTGAACCCTTTCTTTTTGTATACCATCCTCTTAGAATTTTCTTCATCATCACTATCATGCTTATGAGGACATTTTGCAGCATAATGACCTATTTTTCCACATTTGAAACAAATAAGAGGGTATTTACCTTTTAGCTTAGATCCTTTCTTCAGCCTTCGTACAAATTGCGCCAATTCGGATTCAACATCAGAGTCATCACTACTGACATTCCTTTCTTTCCCCTTTTTTGATTTTTAGGCCTTGAATGCTACATCTTTGGAACTTGGGCAACCTTTTATCATCTCATAGGAAATGAGGATTCCATGGAGTTCATCCATCTTGAGAGTATCTAGATCCTTCATTTCTTCTATGGCACTTACTTTGGAGTCAAATCTATTTGAGAGAGATCTTAAGACCTTTTGAATAATGGTGCTTTCTTCAATGTTTTCTTCCAATCCTTTAAGAGAGTTGACCACTTCAGCTACTCGGAGAAAGTATGATGCAATATCTTCTTCATCATCCATTTTTAGACTTTCAAATTGCCTTCTATGAGTTTGAAGCTTTGCCTTCTTGACTTTGGAGTCCCTGTCGTATAAGCCAATTAGCTTATCCCATACTTATTTGGCAGAGTTACAATTCATGACTTTTGTAAATTCAGAATCAGTGATTCCACTAGTGATGGAGTTTAAGGCTTTTGCATTTGCAACGTAGACTTTCCTCTCGTCTTGATCTGTTGGAAGAGTGGAAGGAGCTATGTACTCATTTAAGACCAAATGCCAAACTTCAGGTCCAAGGGACATTAAGTAGTAGGACATTCTCTTTTTCCAGAAACCAAAATTTGTGCCATCGAACAGAGGAGGTCTTCCTGACACTTCTTAATTTCTCATCATGACTAAGAATCCTTCTTCAAACTATTAGGCTGATATGAAGAAGCCCACTATGATACCAATTGTTGGAAATACTGAGAGGGGGGTGAATCAGTATTTCTTTTCAATTATCATTTTTATCAGTTAAAAACATATATTTGGAACACAGAAGTAGATAACAAGAATATATGCTTTTATTAATATGATCTTTGCAATAAATCAAGTACAATATAATATATATATATATATATATATATATATATATATATATATATATATATATATATATATATATAATATATATATATATATATATATATATATGGTTTCAATCAATTTCCGAGCACCAACTTGGACTCTTTGTGAGGCTCCAACCTCCAGAGCACCAACTGTGTCTTGTCAAGGCACCAACCTCGAATTTAGGAGCACCAACTCCCATGACACCAATCCTTTCAATTCTGAGGCACCAACCTCAAAGACTCCAACCCTCTGTTGTAAACTGTCTGGATCTGTTTGGTTGTAATTCTCTGCTCCCAACCCTACTGGACCTATGACTTACTTCTGTCCTCCTGTTCCTTCTACTTCTGCCAGAACTTCGGCTTCCTTTTTTTCTTACAGTTCGCCAGCCCCTTAAACTTTCCTTGTTCTCTATTTTATATGCCTGATATGCCTGACCTTTGGCTTCCTCCTTGCTCGCTTGACCTTCAGCTTCTTCAACGCTCACTCTTCAATGTCCTCTATCTCTTCAAATTCATCAATACTCATAGGACACATTAATGTGGAAGAGAGGCTAAATTACAATAATGTTGCATATTAAAGAAAATATCAGAGAGGCCTCCTTTTTTTTAATATTCATACAATATACATTAATAATCCCGCAATCGCAATTGCAACCTCGCCGATGCCCCATTAACATAGTTAGAAATATATAATGGGTGGTCCCACCAGCCACGTCACTATCTCAATCGCAATCGCAAGTTTCTAGAGGTCTTTTATACATCGTACCTATAATATTGCCGATGGCCGATTGCCGATTGCCCCTACTGGATGTGATATGATTATAAACTATTTTTAATAATTCCGTTGGGTCCACATATAATATATATACATATATATATATATAATATATTATATATAATATATATATATATATGTATATTATATATATGTATATGTATATGTATATGTATATGTATATGTATATGTATATGTATATGTATATGTATATGTATATGTATATGTATATGTATATGTATATGTATATGTATATGTATCGCAATTGCAGTTTATAGTGTGCCATTCCTTTATAACTTGTGGTGCATAACCTCTGATACAGCGGACACAATATAGCATTAGGGCGTATTACAATGGTGATGATGTAACCCGTTCAGACACAGTTCCCGAGGTTTAACTTTATCGGGTTCATTCTCCACCGTATATTTCAACCCCCAAAATCCAACGGCCTATAGAGATTTCAGGTGGACTACTTGCACGAGAGTTATTTGCACAAAATGAGCATTTTTTCTCTCTCCTCTAGTTGCTACGTGTCAACATTGAATGGAAATGGGTGCTCTCCTCTAAATACCACTCACCATTTTTCATCCGCTCGAAATCCCACTTATAGCTTTAAATCCGCCTTCCTTCGTTGACTAACGCCCGAGCTATTTAGTGCCCGATGACCATAGATCTTCTACCACCAACGGCTACGATGGCTCCTCCGATTTCCTCATCCGCTAATACTTAAGTTAATCTATGTCATTCATTTCTTTGACTTTACACTTCGCGACTTAATCCTGGCCCCTCATTACAAACAATCTCATCCGTTGGTCTCCAAGATCCAACGGTTCTTGTGCGTTTAATCTTCATTTGTCTCCTCACTTTGACTTTGATTCATTTATTTAGTGTTTTTCCTGTGATTTCGGGTTTTCTTCTGGGTTTCAGCCTTTCACTCTTCCACTGCTCAACTCTCTCTGAGCCTGCCTTCTACAAATTCATACATCGTTGATTCTCTATGAGCTTCCCTCTGATTCTTTAACCAAATTCAAAGACCCATTACGATTCCTATGTCTCTTCTTCCCCTCTCTGTGTTTCACCAAATTTTGCCTGCACACAACAACTAATGACCTCTTTGCTTCCAATGACCTCTTATGATGGCTTCCCTTATGGCTTTTCTCCTTGGCTTTTTACTCCTATTTCTTCATGGATCTACTCTGCTTGGCTTCACATCATTGTTTACTCATCTATAATATTGCCATATTGAAAATCTAGGTCAACGGCTAAGAGGTGGATTTTCTCTCTGTTGGGCCTAGTGGTCTCAGGATGGGATGCATAGTAAATCCTGGAGAGTGTCTCGGTGTAGGGCCTAGTGATCCCTTGATCAGACTGTGGATACACGGTTAATCTTGAGAGACTAGGAGGCCTCAAATTCCTCACGGTGTAGGCGGAGAACTCTGGTGACATCCATGTTGATTGGTGTTCTTGGTGTTCTTGGTGTGTTCTATGAGTCCCACATTCATGCTTGGAATATGGCACGAGGGTGATTGGTTGAAGAGAGACTTTTCTCAGCCAATCTATGGTAGGGTGGAGCATGGTAGTCCCATCTCCGATTGGTTCATTATATTCATTAATGATAAATTCATTCTCTTTATTTTCATGTGTAAATGTATTAATGTATATGTGGAATCTGATGGTTGATATGTCTATGGTATTTCAATTCCTATTATGTTGGTTATATGTATATTTTATGACAACAACTATGTATGGCTTTCAGCTTGTTTTTACTTGTATATGAATGGATAATGTGTCTATGACTTAATAGATGATAATGCAGCAAATAACATGGGGGAACAATGGTTCATAGTGATTCTCAGATAAGTATGAGATCCCTACACTTAATTATGTTGTTTACACCTGTAGGTTATGTGTTGATGATATGTTTGACGAAATGCCTATCATGGCTAGTAGGGGTCTAGTTATGGTCTTGTTCAAGTTATTGCTTTTTCATCATTGTTTCTGTGTACTTTTACTGATTTCAAGCTATCACTCCATTCTGGGCAGTGGCTTGGGCTCTGGGCTTGAAACAATGGCTTAAATCCTGGGGCCGCTAGCACATAACTCGCAATTTTGGTATCTGGTCACTAGCAGGCAAGCTTGTGAGAGCGACTTTAGGTTGTTGGTCGCTCCCTTGCCCATAGCATGAGATCGACTATGGCATAAGAGATCTAGAACAACAGTGGGACCCATGGACAATTTGTTTGAGTGGTTCACATGTCTCCTGAGGGTTATGTTGTTGATGTTGGATGACTGGGTGTGATGTTTCATTGATTCCACTTCCTTAAGGTCACATAGGAGGTTGAATCTGATCATAGTAGCCTCTCATCTCATGTTTACCCCAGTTGGCATGGTTACTTGGGTATATGTGGGAGGAGGGTGTTACAAATGCCCTCTCACAATAGCTGCAAAAATACCAATTAGGTCATGCATTCATTAACCAGTCATTGATAAATAAAAATGTGATAAGAGGCATACTTAAATTGTCATAAAACCATGCTTATAACCAACATATGACCAGATAATCAACAATAATAGAACAACCATTAAAGCCACATAATAACAAGAACATATGCTCATAAAGATGAGAGGAACCTAACTGTTATTAACCATATTCAAAAACCAACCAAGTCAGGGACTTCCATGTACCACCCAACCATATATTGGGTTGAACCAAATCTTTATTTCATCCAATCACCTTCGTGCCATATTCCAAGCATGAATATGGTATCTCATGGGATAAACTAATCCATAAACAACCAAGGGAATCCATAGGTTAAACCACCTCCACCCACACACTACCGTGATCTCACCTAAACCAATCCCGAGATCACAAAACCAAACCAAGCTCGGATTCCTCGGAATTCCTTCACCATCCCTTGAGGAATTTTTCTATCTCCACCCACCTATTGAGGGCTTCTCGAAGAAAACCATCTCTACCCCCAACCCTTAGGATTTTCCTGAGACCACCTCACTCGAATCCAAAACCTTCTGTCAATGCAAATCTCAGCCAAGAATGAATACCATCACACCATGGCTATCTGGAAATGGAAAGGCAATGCTAAAACCACTATCGAAACCCAACAAAACCCACGCCAATGACAACAAATGAACCAAATACACACATGCACATACCACGCATGCCACAACCAACTATGAAATCATAAATGCAACATGTTACCTACAAGTATTCCTACTGAAGTCGCTTGATCCAACCTTTCCTTTCTTGATTCTTGTTTTCCTTTTCTTGTTTGCTTTCCTTCTCCTCTTTTTTCTCTTCTCCTCTCTAAGATAAATTCCAAAAAAAAATGACAAAAAAAAAGACCCCAAACTGATGCCCTGAATCCTTTTTATTATTGATGCCTCTAATTTATTCATTTTCCATTATTTTTCCTTCAATTTCCTCCTCATGCAAATATGTGACTCTTCACCTTCCTTTTCTAATATTTTCCTTTATTTTCTTAAAATAAATGCCAATAATGCCATATTATCTTTTCAAACCCTTTCCCATTGCCTTTGTGAATTTCCCCTTGACCATAATAAATGAAATGAGCACCCGCTAGGATGTCTTGCCCAACATTCAACTTGGAATATGTGTCCCATGACCTTGGTCTTATTTTTGCCTTTATTAACTTTATTACATGGATTTTTAACCATGGTTGTTACACTCGAGGACTTACACGTGTGCATCATATGTTAGGTCCCTATAATACTAGTGTAGCCCCCTTATTGTTATTGTTAGTGTATCCCCCTTATTTATATTGTTGTGTCCATGTAGCTCCCATATTTTTATTGTGGTTCCCCATAGAAGCCCACTATTGTTATTGTTGTGCCCTTACACTATTATTGTTATGTAGACTCTGATTATATTGTGACTCCTTAGACTCCTATATACAAAGGAGGTCTTATCATTTGTATCATCCAATAATTGTTCATTTATATAATATAAAAGAGGTTCCCCCCTCGAAGAGGATACTTTTTAAGTCGTTATATATCTTTTTGTGAGATGGTTGCATAACATTTGGTATTAGAGATTTGGGATTCTAGGGTTTCGCTACTTCAAATAGGGCATTGTGGAATTTTTGCTTTAACTTTTTTCTACGAAGCTTTAGAAGCTAAAATTTTGACCACATGGATCTGACATCTTGGTGAACTTTGTGCTATAATTTCAGATTTGTTTTGCTATATTTCTTGAGATATGGTCCAAAGAAGTTAGGGTGTGTGCAGGCTCCAAAATTCAGTCTCAAATAGGTGACCTAGTGAAAATCGTCATAAAATTCGTTTTAGACATCGGTTATGAATTACGTAAAAAGTGGTTGAAATTTCATGGAATTTAGCTTTTCAAGTAGAAATTTCAGGGCCGAAGGTTAAAACAGTGACACGAGACATCTCGTACAACTTCGCTCTACTGAACTAGTCCTTAATCAGGTCATCGTGGGAGATTTGGTATAACTCTATATTGAAGAATCCAATATTGGTCTGAATTGTGATATTGGAAAGAAGATTCATAGGTCTACTACAGGGCTGAATTTCAGACTTTAGAAATTCAAAATTACAGAGATACAACAATTTCAATATCGAGATCCTAAAAAGCAAGAAAAAGGTGTGTATTTTTAAAATTTTGCATAACTTTTGTTCAAAAAATCAGTTTGAAGTGATTCGAAGGGCATATTGAAGCATATATATCAGTATTTGATTCTAAAATGCATCCAAAAATAAATAATTCTACACCCATAAGCCCTCAAAAATCTCTACTATGACGCTTGAAGAAGAAGAATTGGAACATGATATACATGATATATCAAAATTATGGGACCAAGTGCAACAAATTTCCCTCTCACAAAGAGCAACCAAAGATGACATGGATGGCTTAAAAGGTGACATGGATGGTTTAAAAACAAAAATAAAAAGTGACATTAATGGTTTAAAAGCAGACATGGAAGCAATGATGAATGTCAAGATGGAGGGATTGGCAAAGTTATTGCAAGAAAGGCTTCCAGATGCCATGAAAGTCATGATGAGGACAAAAATAATATGAATAATGATTTTATAGACTCCAATGTGCGGTTTAAGAACCACCACATTCCAAATATAGATATGAGGAATTTTGATGGCAAGGATCCGGTAACATGGATACTACAGATGGATCAATATTTTTATCTACAGGATGTGCAACCCTCACAAAAGGTACATATTGCATCTCTATATTTAGAATCCAATCAGTTTCTATGGTATAAATGGAATTGTTCTCGTAAACCACTTATCACCTGGTCAATTTTTATGAAGGAAATGATAACATATTATGAAGATACAAAGAGGAACACCTTCTTTAGCCGATTGATAAATCTCAAACAAAAGAGTTCAATGGCGGAGCACATTGAAGACTTCCAAAAATTGAATATTAGGGTAACTGATATTCCAGAGGAGCACAAGATTAATGTCTTCATTGGGAATTTAAAAGATAACATCCAACATGAGGTTCACCTTTGGGAACCTCACTCATTAGAGAAGGCATTCAGGGTGGCAAGAATAATGAAAGCAAAATTATGGCAACAAGGAAGTCTACCACTCACAACTATAAAGATGGAAGTGCTGTTACTCCTAGTCTTCCACAACCTACAACATTGACACCACAACAATTGGAGGAAAAAAGAGAAAAATATATTTGTTACAGTTGTGATAGAAAATACACTAAAGGTCATAAGTGTGTTGAGAATAAATTATTCTACCTAGACCGTGAAGAGGAGGAAGAAAAGGAACAAGAAACATCAAAAGAGGAGGATATACACTAGGAACCAACCCGAGAGAAAGAAGAAATGAATCTGACCATATCTTGCTATGCATTGGCATGAATTACCACTCCTCAAACTCTCAAGATAGAAGGATGCATCAAGAAGAAAAAGGTAACAGTGTTGATTGATTTGGGTAGTACTCATAATTTTATTCATTGTAAGATAGCAAAGGAATTGAATTGCTTCCTATATCCAACACTAGACTGTCAAATGATGGTTGCAAATGGAGGAATAAAAATTGCTCTGGAAAGTGCCATAATATCAAGCTAACCATGGGGGAATATATATTGAATAGTCCAATGCTTTCCATTCCAATGGGTGGTGATGATGTTGTACTAGGAGTCCAATGGTTACAATCTTTGGGGACGATAGCTTTCAATTTTCAAAAAAAAAATCTTGATTTTTTTGGGGGAAGGATACGATGTTGAATTAAGGGGTATCGCAAGGCAACTAGGAAAGATAATCAACTCTAATGGCATGACAAATCTTCTAAAGAAATAACAACAAGGCATAATTTCACAATTATTCTCACTAGAGGTTCAAACATCAAAATAATCTATTTCTCCAGATCTCCAAAAAGCCTTGGATAATAATTTTAAGGTATTTGAGACTCCCAAAGGCATCCCACCTATTTGTCATCATGATCATGCTATTCATTTAATTCCAGGAAGTGTTCCTCCAAACTTCAGGCCTTATAGATATCCTTATGCCCAAAAGAGTGAAATTGAACGTATGGTTGCAGGTATGCTAGAGGCTGGTATAATTCAACCTAGTCAATGTTCTTTCTCTACTCCAGTAGTATTGGTGCACAAGAAGAATGGATCATGGCGTATGTGTCTGAATTATAGTTAACTCAACAAGTTCACTATTAAAGATAAATTTCCCATTTCTGTCATTAATGAATTGTTGGATGAATTACATGGAGCAATTTACTTCACCAAGCTCGATCTTCATTCAGCACATCTTCAAAATAGAAGGAAGACTGAAGACATTCTGAAAACAACATTCATAACTCATGAGGGTCCTTATAGATTTTTAGTCATGCCTTTTGGCCTTACTAATGTACCTTCCACATTTCAAGGTTTGATGAATTCCATTTTCAAACCCTTTCTTAGAAAATTTGTGTTAGTATTTTTTGATGATATAATAATCTATACGAAAGTCTTGGAAGGATCACGTTCAACATGTTGATAGGGTTCTCAAATTATTGGAGGAGAAACAATTATATGCAAAAACTTCCAAATGTTCCTTTGGAGTACATGAGGTGGAATATTTGGGTCATTTTTTATCTCATGAGGGTGTTAAGGTAGACCCTAACAAAATTAAATCCATTAAGGAATGGAAAATCCCCACAACCATAAAGAACCTTCGAGGATTTCTCGGGGTGATAGGGTATTATCACAAGTTTGTTAAAAAATATGGGAGTAGCGACACCTCTAACATCATTACTGAAAAAAGATACATTTTCTTGGACTCTAGAAGTAACGAAGGCCTTTGAACATCTTAAAGAGGCAATGTGCCAAACATTGGTCTTAGCTATGCTAGACTTCACCAAAACTTTTATTGTGGAATGTGATGCCTTAAGAAACAAAATTGGTGATGTTTTAATGAAATAAGGAAGACCCATTACTTTTGAAAGTCACCCAATCAAAGGAAAATATTTACACAAACCTATTTATAAGAAGGAAATGTTGGCAATACTACATGCACTAAAGCAATGACGACCTTACCTAATGGGAAGACACTTCAAGGTAAAAATAGATCATGATAGTCTTAATACTTTTTGGAACAAACATTATCTTCATAAGAGAAGCAAAAATGGGTGACAAAGATGTTGGGTTATGACTTTGAAATCATAAACAAAGAAGGTAAGCAAAATGTTGTTGCAGATGCACTCTTAAGAAATGATGAGGTGTGGAAGCATTTCTTTGTCCCATATCTATTATCCAACCAAAGTATATAATCGAAGCAAGGGATGAATGGAAGAATAATGAAGAGGTGTGGTCACTTATTCAAAAGTTGTATCAAGATCCTAGTACATCTGATACATTTAGCTCGAAAAATGATTCATTATGGTACAAAGATCGCTTATATCTTTGTAAGAATTCCCAACTCAAACAAAAGATGTTTTTGGAATTGCACACCTCTCCCTTAGGAGGGCACTCAGGATTTTTGAAAACTTACCATAGGGTCAAGAAGGAAATTTTTGGGATGGCCTTAAATCTGATATTCAAAAGTTTGTGGTAGAACGTTTGGTTTGCCAATGAAATAATATTGAGACAATTAAGACCCCAGGTCTGTTACAACCCTTAGCCATTCCAAGTTAGCGTTGGGAGGAGGTTTCAATGGATTTTATCACAGGTTTACCCAAGTCTGAAGGAAAGAGTGTCATCATGATGGTAGTTGATATACTTACCAAGTATGCACACTTTTGTGCATTATCTCATCCTTTTAAATCCAGTACAATTGCTACTGCATTTAAGAAAAAAAATTCAAAAGCTTCATGGAAAGCCAAAGATTATAGTAAGTGATAAAGATCCCACTTTCACTGGAAATTTTTGGACATAATTATTTTCTTGTCTTAGTACTCAATTAGCTCATGGCTCATCTTATCATCCTCAATGTGATGGACAAACTAAGATAGTGAACAAATGTTTAGAAGGATGTCTTTTTTCTTTCTATCTGATAAACTACACAATGGGTCAAGTGGTTACCTCTAGCTAAATGGTGGTATAACACTTCCTTCCATATTGCAGCAAAAGTTGTTAGGATATTCCGACGCGTAGGAATAGTTAAGTATAACTTGGTCTAGTATAGAGTTAGGTAAAGTGTGTTTCTTTACTATGTACATTTGTAACTTACAATCCGACGGTCACGATATGTAGTGATCCGACGGTTCATTCTCTCCTCGATATTACCGACACTTGATCCGTGGCTTGACATCCGATTGGTCCATGAATTCTATTTAAAGCGCATGGAGGGTCATTTGTAGGTTCACCGTGCATGAGAGAAGCTTATGTAAATTTTCATTCTTTTATTAATAAATTGCCTGTAGTAGCCACGTTGTCGCAGGCCGTGGACTGTTTCCCTCTCTGAGGGTTTTAACCACGTCAAAATACTGGT
>APFE030406643.1:15678-31524 GCA_000404065.3 Pinus taeda | reverse complement strand
GGGGGATGTTAGGATATTCCGACACATAGGAATAGTTAAGTTCAACTTGGTATAGTATAGAGTTAGGTTAGAGTT
The DNA here is from genome assembly GCA_000404065.3 of Pinus taeda. Classification (NCBI taxonomy): domain Eukaryota; kingdom Viridiplantae; phylum Streptophyta; class Pinopsida; order Pinales; family Pinaceae; genus Pinus; species Pinus taeda. Next base: position 31,449 of record APFE030406643.1, on the reverse strand, counting down.
AGGTAAAGTGTGTTTCTTTACCGTTGTACATTTTGTAAACTTACAATCCGACGGTCACGATATGTAGTGATCCGACGGTTCATTCTCTCCTCGGTATTACCGACACTTGATCCGTGGCTTGACACCCGATTGGTCCATGAATTCTATTTAAAGCGCATGGAGGGTCATTTGTAGGGTCACCGTGCATGAGAGAAGCTTATGTAAATTTTCATTCTTTTATTAATAAATTGCCTGTAGTAGCCACGTTGGCGCAGGCCGTGGACTGTTTCCCTCTCTGAGGGTTTTAACCACGTCAAAATACTGGTGTATTGATCTGTGATCTGTTTGTGAGCGGTGTCCTTTTGGTGTTCTGTCTGAGGAACTTACCCTGTAAATTCATACACAACCATGTTTAATAGACAGTATGGCCAAGGAAGAAAAGGACAAGAGCACGACCCTATGACTACATTTATCAGTTATGGAACTCCACTAGTACAAGCACTCCAACTGCTCAAGAGGACAGCACACCACCTGAACAAATCAGATTCACTCACTAAAGCAAGCAAGCATGTTTAGGGACTCCATCAGGCAGTTAAATGTAGTTGGTGTTCAATTATGACCCCTCCATACCTAAATGGCCAAGTGCCCTTGTAATGTGAATCTATAAATACCCAGAAACAAGATATAATCAGGGTTGGTGGTTGGTATTTTGATGCGAGGTTCAACTTCTGGAGTTTGTAGATATTTTGTCACTTGCAGTATCTCATCTTCAATTTTAGCTAATACAAGCTTCTTTTGCTGCTAACTGCTCACTTTCTATTTTTCCTCTGTTCTAAGCTTGTGCTCGATATGTTGTGTTCTTGATCTTTTGAGGTTTAGCACTAGATAGATGTCATCCTGTCTGCGTTAGATGGTTGAATGTATCATTGAATAGGTTATTCAGGTTTCTTTCTATTTGCTGCAAGAGAGCTGTCATCCTGTCTATGCATCAATAGAATAGATTTACAAGCTTCTTTACTAGTTGCAGCAGACCATCACATGGTCTTATGCATCTGCTGGTGTGGCTAGTATTCTCCATAATCACCCAATATCTAAACTGTGAGCATTTGGTGGTCTAAATCCTTGTAGTCTGGGGGTGTTCACGCATGTTTGGAGTGAAACAAAGTAGAAGTGGTTATATGGATTCAACAAGCATCAGTCTTTCCATTAAACCTACAACAATAGTTGGATTTATATGTTACCAGGCATCTCCGAGTTACAACCTAAGAGAGTTTCTTGGAAGCCCAACATTAATTGGCGTCGTTGTTGGGGAGAGGAGATTGAAGCTTAGCTTCCTTGGGAAAATGACAAAGATCTAGATTTGATGATATACAAAGCCTGCACACAGTTCTAGTTGTAATCATATATCTGGTGACTCTACTAGAGGACCAACCTTTAGTGACTCCACATCACAGTTCTAGCTCAGTTTGTGAAGCATACTCAGAGAAATCCTCAAAAATCACCAACTAATCCAGTGCCTGACCCTGAGAAGATTGTCAAGCAGAGAAAAACATCAGAGAAAGGAGCATCAAGATCAGGTAAGCCTAAACAATATTATGTATCTCTGCAAGAAAGGCTTGTAGCTGAGCATGTATATGTTGAAAATATAGAGCCTAGTACTATAAGTGAAGAAATATTCCCAGAGATTCAACAAGCTCCTTGTTCAATAAGTTCCCCTTTGGATCTTAGTCCAAAGAAAACCTCCCCTACCGTCCATCATTTTCCTTTAGCCCTGTCATTCATTTCTCAACTCCCTACCTTTCAAACTACCATTACCCTTCCATCTACACCATTTATGGCAAGCCCACAAGCACCTACCAAAATGGAAAGAATCATAGCTGCTAGGTATGGACCCTTGGTCCTACCTGTTCCTTTGAATGCCATGCCTACAGGAGAATACCATAAATGCATGCCTAAGTTCACTGGTACAGAGGGAGTAACTGCTAAAGAACACCTTGAGTCTTTTTATAGTTATGCTGATAACCTAGATATCAATGAAGATGATGTGTGGATGAGAGTATTTGTCTAGAGCCTTAATGGAGAGGCTAGAAAGTGGTTTAGAGAGCTCACCCCTAGGTCTATAGCAGACATTGAAGCATTAGATGATGTGTTTCTATAGCATTGGGGAGATAAGAAAGACCTACTATATTACCATATTGAGTTTGGAAACCTCAAGAGAGAAAATGGGGAATCATTGTCTGATTTTAATAAAAGATTCAATCGTATGTATAGCAAGATACTAACTGAAGTAAAGGCTACCCCCACCTCTGCCAAACTCACCTATGCCAATGCTTTTGATTATGATTTTTGCCTACTATTAAGAGAAAGAAGATGTGCTACTTTGGCTGAAATGCAAGATGCAGCCTTAGAGGTGGAATCCAATATCATGGCTGCAAAAAAGCTCAAAGGACATGTTGATAGAAGGAGGCAGAGAGGTGAGGCTTCCTCTTCTTCCTCATCTTTAGAGCCTAAAATAGACAAAATGAATAAGATGATAGAGTCATTGGCTACTGAAATATCCAAATTGAAGGTTGAGCAGAACTATGGGAAAGCAAGGCTACCTAATATATTTGCTCCTAGAAATCCAAATCCATTCAGAAGAGCAAATGAACAATTGCAGATCATTCAGAGGGGTAAAGAAGCCAGTGAAGAACAAAGGGTTAATACTCCTTTCCAAAACGTAGTCATGGAGGAGGAACCATTTGATGATGAGGATGAGATTCACTGCATGGAAGACAAGGGCAGTGTTTCCTTTTTGACATTGGCCGCCTATGAAGAATCATTACTTAAGGACCAAACCAGTCAAGAGTGGGACAGAGAAGTTGCTCTACAGACTGAAGACTAGCAGAGATATAATTTGAGGTCAAGAGTGAGTAATGTCAAAGAGAATCCTACCTCAAAGGATGTTGTCCCCACAGAGCAGCAGAGAAGTAAACAGAAGAGAACAACAGCTAATCCAGTCATCCTCAAAGCACCAGCTCAAGAGGTAAGATGTCCTGACAAGTCCCCTTCCCCTTTCAGTTTTGAATCAAAAGTCCAAAAACTCAAAATATCTGTGCCTCTGATTGAACTTGTAAAGAGTGAGGTTTTTAGGAAGCCAATCCTTGATGCCCTTGAGCTGAAAGCCACACAAGCCTCCATTGATTATGTCAATTTACAAGATGATAAACCTGTAGTTGTGCTCAACCCCATGACTGAACCTGTTGATGATAATTCTCCATTATTTTATGTCTCCTTGACCATTCATCAAAAAATCCTCCACAACTGTCTGCTGGACACTGGTGCCAGTCATAATCTGATGCCCAAAGTTGTCATGGAAGAGTTAGGCCTTGACATTACCAAACCCTATCATGATTTATTCTCCTTTGATTCAAGGAAGGTGAAATGTCTAGGGTTGATCAAAGATTTAGCTGTCACCCAACTCAGCTGCCCATGAAGAGCATGATGATGGACATTGTGGTAGTAGATGTCCCCCCTAAGTTTGGTATGTTACTTTCAAGAGGGTGGATTAAGAGGTTGTGTGGTACATTGCAAAATGACTTATCTTATGCCATTGTCCCAGTTTTTGGAGGAGAAAGTAGAAGACTATGCAGGGAATCCCAGTTGGCCTATATCATCAATGATGAGAAGAATCCCACTAATCATCCTATTTACACTGTGGACACTGACTTTGGGCCATGTATTATCCAAATTGAAGAATCTCACAAGGCCCCAATGTAGCTCAAGAAACTAGTTGATCAGGCCATGGAAGAGGAAGGAACACAAGCTTGGGATATGTTTTTTGATGGAGCATGTTCAAGGGAAACTGCAGGAGCAGGAGTGGTGCTAGTATCTCCAAAAAAAGAAAGCACACATCTGTCTTTTAAGATAACTTTTCAAGTCACCAACAATATAGCAGAGTATGAGGCTCTGATATTGGGCTTAAACGCTACCAAAGATAGAGGAATCAAAAACGTAAAGGTGTTTGGAGATGTTGATCTCATCATTCAGCAAGTGAACAAAACATTCCAAACAAGGCACCCAAGGCTGAAAGCATACAGAGATGAGGTATGGAGACTCAAAGATTCTTTTGATAGTTTTTGTATCTCATATATTCCTAGAGTCAAAAATTAGCTTGTTGATTCCCTTGCTATGTCTTCTAGCATGTTCATCCCTCGCATGCCCCCTAAATTGTTTTACGAAGTCCAGATTAAATATAGACCGTCCTTGCCTGATAATGTCCAACATTGGAAAGTTTTTGAGGATGATGATGAAGTAAATAGGTTTCTGCAAGTCATTGATGAATTATCTGAAATGCAAATTGATCAAGAGAACGAACCTTGGAAGAATGTCCCCAACCCAAGCTAAGGAACTGAATTGGCCGAGACATCATTGTTCAATTGTCTAGCAATTATATACCTAGGGGCCTAGTTCCCCTAGAGAAGTTGTCTGACCAAAATGATGTGCCTCATAAGATTTCCCAAAAATATGACTAATTTGCAGTCCAAAGGCATAACATAGGAAGCCCGGATCAGCCCAAGTATATAAATATGTCCACCCATTTGTTTACTGCCCAAAGTTCTAAATATTGCACCTTAATGAAGCACTTTGCTGATGTCTTTGCCTAGGAATACAGTGACCTCAAAACCTATGACAAAAAGATCATCCAGCATAAGATCCCCTTGGAGAAAGACACCATCTCTTTCAAGCAGAATTTAAGGCCCATAAATCCTTTGCTCCTCCCTCTAATTGAAAAAGAAATCAAGAAGTTGTTGGCTGCCAAAATCATAGTTCCTCTAAGGTACTCAACGTGGGTAGGCAACTTGGTGGTGGTGAGGAAGAAAAGTGGAGAAATCAAGTTGTGCGTTGATTTCAGGAACCTGAACAAATGATCTAAGAAGGAAAGCTATCCCCTGCCCAAGATGGAGCATTTGTTGCAGAAAGTCTTAGGAGCCAAAGTGATGTCTTTCCTAGATGGATTTTCAGGGTATAATCAGGTTGTTTTACATCTAGAGGACCAAGAAAAGACTGCTTTCACCACTCCTTGGGGAAATTTTATGTATTCCAAGATGTCGTTTGGATTGATGAATGGTGGAGCCACCTTTTAGAGAGCTATGGATATAGCATTTGTAGGAGAGAAGGATAAGCTTGTCCTTGTATACCTAGATGATATAATAGTATACTCCAACAGCCATCAAGATCATTTGCAACATTTGAAGAAAGTGTTTCTGAAGTGCAAAAGATTTGGGATATCAGTGAATCCTAAGAAGTCACAATTTGCTTTAGAAGAAGGCAAGCTCCTTGGACACATTGTTTCTTCTGCAGGTGTCAAAATTGACTTAGAAAGAGTGAAAGCAATACAAACCTTGTCTATACCAAGATAAAAAAAAGGACATCCAGTCCTTTTTGGGCAAAAAATAAATTTTGTAAGGAGGTTTATTCCTAATTTTGCAGAACTAGTAAAACACATCACCTCCATGCTGAAAAAGGGATCTGATATTAAATGGACTAATGCAACAAGAAGATACTTTGAAGCCATCAAAAGAGCCATTATGGAAGCTCCTACTTTAATTAGCCCAGACTATAGCAAGGAGTTCCATATATTTTCATTTGCCTCAGGTGACACCCTTGCAGCAATCTTACTGCAGAAAGATGATGAAGGCTTAGAACATCCAGTGGCATTCTTCAGCAAAGCCTTAAGAGTTGCTGAACTAAGGTATGATATTATCGAAAAACAAGCCTATGCTCTTATCAAACCTTTAAAAGCTTTTAGAATATACATTCTGCACTCCAAGGTAATTGCATATGTGCCCTCTGCTTTAGTAAAATATGTCCTAACGCAGCCATATGTTGATGGAAGAAGGGATAAATGGATTGCAAAGCTTATTGAGTTCAACATAGAATTGAAGCCCACCAAGCTTGTCAGAGGTCAGGGCCTTGCCAAACTAATGGCTGAAGAAAATTGGAGGATGCTGGACATGAATTGGATAAGCACAAGTTCGGAAGATGGACAAAGGGAAGCAGCAGTTGGACCAAGGCAGAACCAGTCTTTGGCTGAAAATCTAGTTTCTTGTGAATGTTATTCTACAATAGCTCAATTTTTGCAGAAGCTAGAAATTCCTCTAGGCTTAAATCCAAGCCAAGCCAGAACTATTAAGTTCAGAGCAGTCAAGTATTGCATTCATGAAGACTTGTTGTATTGGAGGGATCCATCTGGAATCCTTTTAAGGTATATGGACAAAGAACAATCCGTGGAGGTCATGCATCAGTTCCATTCCAGCATCTGTGGAGGACATCATTACTAGAAAACCACAGCCCACAAGAACCTTAGTGTTGGGTATTGTTGGCCCTTGTTGTTTTCTGATGTTTTTTCATTTGTAAAATCTTGTGACAGGTGCCAAATATTTGAAGGAAAAAGGTAGTTGAAGTCCCTGCCCTTAAAGCCAATACATGCTAGTGCCCCTTTTCAGCAATGGGGTTTGGATTTCATAGGAGAAATAAATCCACATTCCAGTGGCTAGCACAGATGGATCTTAGTAGCCACTGACTATTTCACTAAATGGATTGAAGCCATCCCCACTAGGAAAGCTGATCATCATGTGGTCATGAAATTATTGATAGAAAATATCTTCACCAGGTTTGGCTGTCCACACAAATTGGTTACAGACAATGGAGCAGCCTTCAGGGCAAAAGAATTGGTGGACATGTACGATTGAATGGGCATTAAGCTGGTTCATTCCACCTCATATTACCCTCAAGGTAATGCTTTGGAAAAATCTTCCAACAAGAACCTGATAAGGATAATCAAGAAGCTGTTGGAGGAAAACAAGAAGAACTGGGATTCCAAACTAAAGTATGCATTGTGGGCTGACAGGGTAACCACCAAGAAATCTACAGGGAATTCTCCATTCAAGCTGGTATATGGCACTGCGGCTATATTCCAAATTTTATTGACCCTCCTTGTGGAAAAACTCTTGCAGGAAGAGCAGAACAAGGAAAATGACATGGCTAGAAGAATCAGTGACTTGGCAGAAGTGCATCAAATCAGAGATCAGATGGTTGAAAAGTTTGCAGCACATCAAAAGAGAATCAAGGAAGCCTTTGACAGAAAAGCAAAGATGGATAACTTTCAGATTGGAGACTTGGTGCTTAAGTGGGATGCATTGAAGGAGAAAAAAGGCAATCATGGGAAGTTTGATGCTCTGTGGACTGGACCTTTTATCAACACTTAGATCCAGGGGAACAATACTTTCATGCTGCAAAGTGTGGAAGGAGAGACAGTTTTTGATGGCCCAATTAATGGGTGATGTTTGAAAATTTATGTTGTTTAAGGTCTTGAGGCCTTAATGCTGTAAATATGTTATTTTTACCAAGTTTTAGTGTAGACTTAGTTAGACTCCATGCCCAATGGAATACTAGGCAATGTTTTTTAATCTGTTTTTATATGAAGGCAGTGGTCTACGGTTCTTGAGACCTAACAGGGAGGATCTCATCCCTAGAAGGATCCAGTGTTAGCTTTGCTATATAACGATGATTTCCTAAGGTCAAAGACAAGCTTGGTCTGCTTGGTTATGCTCAAAAGAATCCCACATCGGTCACTTTCTCCTTTCTTCCTTTATCCCGCTTATTCTCCTTCATCTTTGTTTCCTCTATTTTTCTATAAACTTGACAAATAACCCCTTTGGCCTTAGCCCCAAGTGCCAAAAGCCCAAACCCTCATAAAGCCCTGCCATATGCCCTTGCACGCTTTCTAAAACCTTTCATCATTTCCTCATCGTTGATCTTCCCTGCCGAATCTAACAGCTCCTGTCGCACCCGATAAAGCAACTCGCTCGACCATTCCCAACCATCTGATCATCTTCGAAAAGATTCGACGGCATTCGCTCTCATCGCACTGTCCACTCAATTGAATGTTAGCGCATGATGAGAGCGGTTTTTCTCTCTCATCCGCCGCTATGTGTCAAGCGTTGAGTGGAATCGCGTGACCCCGTTCTTCTACCACTTTATGCCCGAAAGCGGTGCGATCAATACCAATACTGCCCAACCTAAGCTGCTCCCGCTCACTAATGTCTGTGTAATTCCATCCCCCAATCACCGTCTGATCTGCCCGTCGAAGATCTGATGGCCCAAATTCATCCCGCTCCCACCTCAACCAACAGATTTCGTCAAGCCATCTCCGTCGTCCATTCCCTCGATTTGACAGCTATTCTTCCCGCTCATCCATATCGTCCACTTGCCCATGCAGTCCATGTTCGTTGACCACTCCATGTGCCCGAAGGACGAAGGTGGCCAGCTTACCAGTACCAGTCACTGATAAACCCCAAGAGCCATGTTTAACAGACAATATTGCGAAGGAAGAAAAGGAGAAGAGCACGACCCTACGACTGCATTTATTAGTTATGGAACTCCACTGGTACGAGCACTCCAACCGCTTAAGAGGACAACATAGCACCTAAACAAATCAGATTCACTCACTAAAGAAAGCAAGCATGTTCAGGGACTCCATCAAGTAGTTAAATGCAGTTGGTGGTCCATTATGACCCCTCCATACCTAAATGGCCAAGTTCCCTTGTAATATGAATCTGTAAATACCCAAAAACAAGATGTAATCAGGGTTGGTGGTTGGTATTTTGATGTGAGGTTCAACTTCTAGAGACTGTAGATACTTTGTCACTTGTAGCGTCTCGTCTTCATTTTCATCTAATACAAGCTTCTTTTGCTGCTAACTGATCACTTTCCATTTTTCCTCTATTCTAAGCTTGTGCTTGATATGTTGTGTTCTTGATCTTTTGAGGTTTAGCACTAGATAGCTGTCATCCTATCTGTGTTAGAGGGTTGAATGTATCACTGAATAGGTTATTCAGGTTTCTTTCTATCTGCTGCAAGAGAGTTGTCATCTTGTCTGTGCATCAACAGAATAGATTTACAAGCTTCTTTACTAGTTGCACCTGGTCATCACATGGTCTTGTGCATCTGCTAGTGTGGCTAGTATTCTCCACATTCAACCAATATCTAAACTGTGAGCATTTGATGGTCTAAAGCCTTGTAGTCTGGGGGTGTGCACGCATGTCTAGAGTGAAACTAAGTAGAAGCGGTTATCTGGCTTGAACAAGCATCAATCCTTCCATTAAAATTGGAACAATAGTTGAATTTATATGTTACCAAGCATCTCCGAGCTGCAACCTAGGAGAGTTTCTTGGAATCCTAACAGGTAGTAAAAGGTTATTCCCAGGTGCCAGGAATTGATTTTGGTGATATTTTTTCTCTTATTGCCAAGGTAACTTCTATTAGATTACTTTTATCTATTGTTGTTTCTTTTGGTTTTGAGGTAGAACAGATGGATGTGAAGACATCATTTCTTCACAGGGATCTAGAAGAGGAGATCTACATTAAGCAACTTGAATTTTTTGCGATGAAGGGTAAGAAAGAACTAGTGTGCAAGTTAAAGAAGTTTCTGTATGGGTTAAAACAATCACAAAGGATGTGGTACCATAAATTTGATACATTTATATGGGGACTTGGCTTCACCAAAAGAAAAGCAGATCACTGTGTGTATTTTAAATTAATTGGTGACTGTGTTATTTATCTGGTCTTGTATGTGGATGATATGTTACTGGTTGGAAATGACAAAGAAATTATCCAGGATTTGAAGACCCATTTGTCCTCCAAATCCGACATGAAATATCTTGGTGCTGCAAACTATATTTTGGGCATGGAAATTAAAAAAGACTGGACAAAGAGGAAGCTCTCATTAGACCAAACGAAGTATGTCGAGACAATATTGTAGAGGTTTAGTATGCAAGATAGTAAACCGGTGAAGGTTCCTACTCATGTAGGTGTAAATTTATCTGTTGAATAGTGTCCTAAGACACAAGAAGAGGAAGAGGACATGTCCCATGTTCCATATGCAAGTGCAGTCGGTAGCCTGATGTATGTGATAGTCTGTACTAGACCAGACATTGCACATGCCGTGGGAGTATTAAGCAGGTTTATGTCAAAACCAGGGAAGGAGCACTGGACAACAGTGAAGCGGGTTTTCAGGTAATTGCGTGGCACAAGTGACTGTGGTTTGTGCTACCAAGGAAGACCAAGATTGGATAGAGTGTTGGATATTCGTGGCTTTGTTGATGTAGACTGGGCAAGAGATTTGGATCAAAGAAGATTTACAAGTGGGTATGTGTTTAACCTATTTGGAGGTGTAGTTAGTTGGATGAGTAAGAAACAATTTGTAGTGGCACTGTCAACTACAGAGGAAGAATACATGGTAGCCACTCATGCAAGCAAGGAAGCAGTTTGGTGGCACAGATTGTATTCAAGTATGGGGTTAGTATAGGGAGTTATAAGGATAGACTGTGACAACGAAAGTGAAATTTTATTGGCAAAGAACCCTGCATATCATTCAAAAACAAAGCATATTGATGTTCAGTATCACTTTGTGAGGGATATAATAGAAGACAAAAAGGTGTTGCTAGTAAAGGTGGATACTTTGAAGAATATTGTGGATGAAATGACAAAATCTGTGAGCTTTGAGAAGTTCTCTTTGTGTAGAGAAACAATGGGCATTACAGGGCTTGATAAATGACTAAGCTCTCTTTTGGCCCCCTGTGGAAAGAAAACAACAAGTGGGAGAATGTTGGGTTGTGTTATATTCTTTCCATGACTAACCCATGTAGTTAACTGAGGGTTTAGAAGTGGGGAGGAGCCCCCCTTCGTTGCACCGATTGCGTAGTGGGGGGGGGGGGGGGTCACAAGAGGTTTGAGGGGTCCAGGTAACCCCACTCTATGGGGTCCAGGGCAGCGTCCCGGAAAATTTTGTTTTTGGACCCTATATTAGGTTGGACGGAGCTACTTATGGTTTTGTGCATGATTTTTCGCACATGGTTTTGGACACGATAGTTTTCGGTCCATTGTTTTGGATGCAATGGTTTTCAGTCCATGGTATTGGATGCTTCAGGATGTATAAAGATGTATTGTAACATTGAAAGGAACATAATGAAAAATCAAGCTGGTAGTCCCGGTTTTGGAATCCAGGGGAAAATCGCCATGTATATGTGTTTTATGTGTTATGCTCTCGTATTGTTTGTTTTATGTGTTTTAGAATTCGTATGCAGGTAATTCCTATATGGGGTTAAAACCTACATCGGCATATTCTACAACCTCTAATATATTCATTTCCCCTACTTTATTTCACTAGGTCATTGGATCTCTTATGCTATATCTCTAGTTTTATATTTTGCGGTTCTGTTACGCTAACTCTCTCTTGTACCTCAACTCTTTGCTCCAAAAATCTACGAGTGGGTTTGTTAAAATTGTAGCAAAGAAGAGCTTCTTTTGACTTGTGTGCGAGTCAAAGAAGCAAATTTGAATTCAGCCTCATAGAAATTTGGGTTAGTTGTCAGTTAACATGTATGATGTGGCTTATCGCTGGTTTATTATTAGTTAATTCAAGTTAAATTGGTTTCAGTGAGTTGTGGACCAGTTGATGTCTAAAATTAGCTAACTATTTGAGTTATCTCTAGTGTCCAGTAGTTAATTGGGCTTTAGTTCTAGAATAGATACAATTATGATTTTAGTTGGGTAGTTGAATTTCTTTTAACTCAAACTTACTCTGAGTTAATTAGTTGAAACTACTAAAATTAGCCCTAGTAGGTCATGCAATTTGAATTGCCTATTGAGATTGGATGAAGGCACAATTGTAATCATTATTCCATATAGGTTTTTGTGTACAAGCTTGAGGATGAGAGAGTTGATCAGTATTGCAGGGAGCTTCAGGCTCGAAGCAGACTCTTTGTAATGGATGAGATTGCTTAGTTTATTTTATACAAGAAAGAGAGGTTTTTCCGAGTTGGATTCCCTAGATATATTTTGTGTTCTATGTGTGATTGTGTTCCTATTCATTGTTTACTTTCTGCAGAATTTTGGTAGAGAAATATTGTGTCTTTTGCATATCACATTCCTCTCATTGGAAGTTGCAAGGTTTCGGGGATTTTCTACATGGTATACGAACCTTGGTTACATAAAACCAAGGGAGAGTGAATTAGCAACATTATGTGGGAGAGAAATATTTTGTTTTCTTTGGATTAAAGCTATAATGCACCGTGTGAGTGATAATACATGGTGGTGAGCTATGTTACTTGCAGCAAACTTATGCGTAGTTACATGCAGACGAATTGAATGTGTCTAGGGAGCATTACAACACTAACATCACCCTAGATTGTCCAAAGATCTTTAGCACAAAGGCACAATACCCTTCAAACTGTGTTAGCCAAGTCATAGCCGATTGAAGAGGAGATCATTTAGTGCACGAATCATGTATGTCTATGGTTTGAGGACAGAGCATGCCCTAGAAGGGACTTCAAATTTCAATGCATGGAAGGATATGATGGAGACTCTAAGACTTCACAACATAGAATGGTAAATTTAAGTTTAATTTAAATTTTTTAATTTACATAAAATCATCAAATCTATCTCTATATTAGAAAATCTAAAAAAAGATTTTTTTTTTAATCATGCAAAGACAAAAGAATTGACAATTATATAGATGTACTAACATGCTCATAATAAGAGCTTATAATATGATATTGCATTACTAAAATATTATATGTGTAATTATGATTTTTTTAATTAAGATATTAAATTTAGTTAAATATTCTAAAATAAGTTTTAATTTTTTTTTTTTAATTTTCATTCATGTAGGGTTAAGAGAGTAGACCGTTGTGCTGATGGTAGTATCTCTTATATATCTATATCTATATAAAGTTGTTTTATGTTGAATTTAAAAAATTGAATATATTAAAGAATTATAAATGAATGGATAACCATAATTTTTATTTTATTTTATTTATGTATTGTATTTTATTTTATTTCATTTTATTGTTAAATGAAATGATTTAAACTATTATTATTTAAAAAATTACATAAAAAATAAAAAGTGAAATAAAACTAAATTGTTTTTTTTTAAATACATTATGGATTTTTTAATCATTTATTAATTTTTTTTAATAATATTGATGTGACATGCAATAACTATTATAATATATGGTTAACTAAAATAGGGGTGACTTCTAAACCTAAAAAGCTATAAAAAGCAACTGCTACACAAACTGATAATAAAATTCTCTAGAAAACTAATTTTTTTTTAAATACTACAGAAACAACATGCACATATACTGGGTTTCATTAAACCTATATTTATAGTTCACCAGAACAATCTAACCTTAACAATAATTATAAAATAAAATAAAAAAACACGTTTTTCCCAACTTACTATTCCAAAATAGTAAAATTAAAACTTGATTTATGGACATTTGCTAATGCGTTTCTGGTTATAGATTACAGTAATTTTTAGTCAACTTAAAGATAACTTATAGAATCTGCATCCATTTCTTTTAAATTTTGTTTTTCATAGTAAATAACAGTGATCTCTTAACTCTCTTTGGAAGCCCCTAAAGTCCACAGGGCTAGAAATAGACTGATATATTCATACCGTTGATTTATTCATTAAAGACACGTTATAGTCTTATAGAATCTGCCTCCAGCCCTTTTAAATTTAAATTTTCTTTCTTCACATTTTCTGGAACTCCATAAAGTCAACGGGGTTAGCCATAGACTAACATATCCATCAAATGAATAGCGTAGTATTATCATTTAATTAGTTATAAATGAATCGTTAATCAACGTAAAGATAACTTATGGAATCTGCCTCTAGGCCTTTTTAATATTATTTTTCTTAGTCAATGAATGTGCTTACTTCACGTTTTCTAGAGTCACCTAAAGGCAAATGAATAGTTTAGTATCATAGGTTGATATATCAACATTTTCTATTAGTTCAAATCATCATGCATGGTAAGAGGCTATACATCATTAAATTATCTTTTTCGTTCTTACTAAAGTTGTTGACTTAGAAGTAAAAAGAGAATCATATTATAAACAAATATAGAACTAGATAACATTAAGAAAATAATCTAAAGAGACAAAAAAAAATGAGGAATCTAAAAAATACTTAATTTTCATCACTAATCACTAAGGAGGGTAGAGATTGGGACACCTTTCCCAATGTTTAGATATGGAGGAGGATGGAACGTGAGCTTCTATATGCTCCATTATGCCTTCAAGTAGCACAAGGATTTCCTCAATCTTTTTTTGCCCACAATTTAGCAAAGCCAAGCCATCGTGTCCATAATATGCCACTAGTTCTATTAGAGGTCATTCATAATAAAGATGAACTCGTTGCTATCTCTATGTCTCACCTAAGCCATCTACTTGAAGAGCATTGAAATCTAATGAAGGCGTTGTCCAAAGAATCGAAGGGAGGAGGCATCTAAGTGTTCTAGTGGGTGAGTGCAGAACATGTTGATTAACCTCCTCCTCCTTGTCACAATTTGCTCCGGGATGAAATGACCCATGGCCCCATGGACCCATGACACAGTGAGCTCAACTTCTTTATCACAACATGGAGTGAAGGAATCCCCAATTGTGCAAGCTATCGAGACAATGCTGCCACGCAATGCACCTCCCACACATCACAACCACCTAGTCCCAAACATACCCAGAGGCATGTGCAAAAAGAAAAAATATAAAGTCTTTCACCTCACTATCCACATTGAGCTAGCCGTTATTGCTCGAATTGAAGCCCTAGTCTCTATATACTACAATCAATGCTATAAGGACAGGCACCTTCCTCACACAACAAAACCACCAAAACCGACCTTTGACACCCAATTCTAGCTAGACGAGCTAAAGACACTAGGCCCTCCCCATTTCCCAATGTGGTGATTACCTAGTGAAATTCAACTAGCCAACCAAATAGATAAACATTCAAATGAAAAAAACAGAAAGAACCCCTTTTAAATTTAAAATAGTTATAAAATATGAAAATATAAAAAGTTGTAGAAAACCCCTAATTGCTTGACCTTCCTACTTTAGCCACCCACCCATTGGCAGTTCACCCACTAGACTGCACTTCCAAGATCTTAAGAGGTCACCACATTAAGCCCACATCCCACACCTTGTCACATTGTACTTCAGTGCTGACATTACCAATTAAGCTAGTACGTACTAAAATCCCTTGTCATTCTTCGCACAAAAGAAGGACATGGTATAGTGGAAATACCACCATGAAGTAAACAATGCCCAAAAATTACCACCAACATCAATTGCACAACATTCATCAAACAACAAATCACAAAATCAAACACCCACAGTGATAAAGCCCTCAAGATCTCGAGAAACATGGACAACCCTTTACCAAGGGATGTGTGTGTGAAAGGTTGCATTAAACCAAGTGGCCCTTCGGTGAGGATGACAAGACCCGAGGGAACCTGTCACGACCCTACATTAGCGGTAATCTTCCAACTACTTATAGCGAGGTGCGGCACCACCAAACACTTTATTTTCACCAATACTTATGTTCATGGACTATGCCTTAACATTCGATACATAGTTTATTTTTTGTTACCAAGTATTATAATTAGTCTTTATACAAATGAACACCCATACACATTCATTATCATCAGTAATTAACACATATACACAATTGCAACAGTATAAAGGGAGGGGCAACTCCCTAATATGAGTCTGCTTGATATCAATATATAATTTCCACTTTCATAAAAATACAAGTTAAACCTTGGAAACCCCAAGTTTACACTTAATCAAACTTTAAACAGCCTCTCAGATCACATTAAATTCACTATTGAGATTGAAAAAGACAACCAACTCCCCTTCCTAGATGTCCTCCTCACTAAGAAAAATGGCAAGCTAAGCCACCAAGTC
>APFE030406643.1:0-13900 GCA_000404065.3 Pinus taeda | reverse complement strand
TTAATATTCATTTAAATAAATATTCAAATTATTAATTAAATTAATTAGCCGACCAAAAATAATAAGAATAATAAAAAAAAAATAATTAATAACTATTAATAGCGCTCTGAAATTCATTCTCTCTTCTCAAATAATGTCTCATTGCCCTGATGATGGACTCACCAAGTTAGTCCGAAACGTTGGCTTCTAAAAGGCTCACAGGTTTTCCACAAATTCATTAAAATTTCAACTGTATCATTTGCCTAACTCGGGCGCTCCTCGTCATAATCGTGTCACCACACCTGGGTGCCCTCTGCACGAGTCACACCTTCAGTTTGTCAAACCGGCACACCACTGTCTCGTCGTGCACGGTGCGCCCTCACCCAAGTCGCCCACCGCACGAGCCACCATTTCCTCCATTCAGGCATGAACAACGTGCCCACCTGGTCACCCATACCCACTCCTTCGTGCACAGTTGCCCACCGCACACCTCACCCCGCATTCACCGTTTGTTCCATCAGCGGGCGCACCTGTTTTGCTGCCTCACCAACCGAACTCGTTCACCCGAACTTCCTTCGTCGCACAACCAAATGACCACACTGCCCACCGTGCATGGCGTGCCCACCTAGGTCGCCCGTTCAACCGCACAGCCTACCGTCATGCAGGCCTGCCCGTTGTCCAACCGAAGTCACTCGAACTATTCAACCGCGTGCAGTCCGCCTGAAGTGCGGGCACATCGACCTGCACCCACGCACTTCTTCAACTTGCGCCTTTCTCCAATCAACTCCGCAGCTCATGATCGAACTTGTTGATTTGATTGATGCCTTAGCTCGTCCAGCCACCTTCCTATGTATATGGGCGGTGGCAAGGTCGTGCCACCCGACCGACCTCTGTTTACTCGCCCAGCCAACTCGTCTATAGTGTGCAGCTCGCCCGAAGGTTAGGTCAGCTCGCCTAACTCGTGGGACCGCCCACCTTAGCTCGCCCAACATCACAAACCTTCGTGTCGACCTATGGGTTGCTTGCCCATCTCGCCCACGCATATAAACATGTGACCAACACTTCCTCCATGCACTTTACACATCGTGTTTCGCTCGTTTGGCCACAACTTGCCTTGTGGAGTCACCTCGCCTGTTGCACGGACCGCGGGTCCTTACATCCTCCTCCACTTGAAGTCATTGTCGTCCTCAACAATATACCATCCCAGTAACCATCTGCTACCAAGATAATCATCTCATCCTTGGTCCATGATATCAACTAGTCCATACACTATAAGCATCCCTGCAACATATGCAAAACAACCATCTTAACCCTATGTCGTCCCATCCTGTGAAATGTCATCAAGATCCTCCAACATAATGCCAACATCTCTCCGCACATTGCTAGCCCTCATGACTCGAACTAGTCAAGTGATTAGTCCAACTGTCACGATCATATCATAAGAATGCACATCCTTATGCCTACACCAGTCTTTTCTCAGACTCTACCACATCCTGGAGTCACCAAGAATCCATCCCATCTGCAACATGTCATGATGTTAATGCCAAACCATTCCTGCATCACTTGTCATACCTGCTCAACCTATTTTAAGGACTCACTGCCATGACCAAGTAACAATGAGCCCCATCTTCTAAGACATCTAAGAAGATGTGGAGGGAGTAGAGCCTGAAGGCTCACCCTCACTAATAAGCTCAATCCATCTGTCTGGATCCTCTATCTCCATCCTCTGTAGATATGCAACCCGATCCTCCCCCTAGACATTCGACCTCACATAAACATCATCGTCATCATCATCCTCAACCTCCTCTAGCCTTCTTGACAAATCCAAGATACTATCAGATAATGTCATGATAACCAATGACTGTTCAGTAAGCTTTGCCTCAGAAGTAGACAACCGCTTACACACATCATCCATGCGCTTATTATCCTCCATCTACATCACTGCTAATTTACAATCAGGCCTTGTCACACCAATGGTTGGAACACCAATGGGTACATTTTCTTTTCCATTGTAAACGTACAGCGTCTTCAAATGTGGAACAATCACTGCATCATATTGTTTCAATAATTCCATCCCCAGCACAGCTTCATAGTCATCAATCCGCACTATAGTGAAGTCGACTTTCCCGGTCCACTCACCTAGTGTTGTGTCCACTCTTTCAGCTACACCAATCATAGAATCGGGAGGAGAATTCACTGTCTTCATTTGTGCCTTTACCGATACAAACTTCAGCCCAATCCTTCTCACAACATCCTCACTCATGAAGTTGTGAGTAGCCCCACTATCCACCATAGTGAGCACATAAGCACCCCTAATCTTCATCCGAACATACTCCAAGTTGTTCCTTTCTGGATCTCTTCGAGAGACCACTTCCGTAGCAGCTGCAGCTCCAAGAATCTGCATCATCCCCACATAAGCTTCTTCTTTCTTCGTATTGGACTGCGCAATAGTAGCCACTTTCGGTCTTGAAGGACAATTCTTCACTGCATGTGGTTTAGCACATATCCAACACTTCAATGGTTTCTTCATCTTCGTCTTCTCATTTGATTTCGAAGCATCATCTTTCTTCTTCTCTTTTGGCTTATCAAACTTCTTTGTTTTCTCATCAAACTTTTTGTCATAGTGCTCCACCAGTCAATCCATAGCAGCAAAATCTTCCTCAAGTGTCTTAATCTTCTACCTCTTCACTTCATTGCGTGCCCAAGGTTTCATCCCAATGATAAAGTTGAACACCTTGTCCCTCTCTGCCATTGCGGAAGTTCCATAACTGCACTTGCAAACTCCCGTTGATATGTCTGTAGGTTCCGTGTCTGCTTAATAAACTTAATCTTCATCCTTGCTTCCCATGTTTCATCCTGAGGACTGAAGTGGGTCTGCAAAGCCTTCTTCCTGTCATCCAATGAAGTTATGTCATCAACACTACCATTGGAAATTTGATCCATTCTCCTTCACCACCACATCTTAGTATCCTTCGTCAAGAATTGAGCGGCCACTTTCACTTTTGTCTCATCATCGGATAGACCCAAGCGTTCCAAGTATTTCTCCATATCCCATAGAATGTTACCAAGAGTCTTTGCACTTCTTGTACCATCATAAGATTCCGGTTCCTTGATCTTCACATGAGACACTCCTCCACTTGAGTTATGCCTCACGACCTTCTTCAACACCGCTATCTCATCTTTCACTTCATTAAGATATTTTTGCAAGTTCAAGATTTATGCCAAACCTCGATCTCTTGCTTCCCCAATCTCCTTGACTTCATCTTCAAGTTGTGTACACTTAAGATCAGTGTACTCATGTTGAGTCTGGAGTTCATCGAGTTCTTCTCTCATCTTCGCATTGGCGTCTTGATCTCTAGTGACCTCGGCCATTCTCGAAGTCCAGTAAGACTCTAATTCCTCCATTCTTTCCAATATCCTGTTTATGAAAGCCTTGGTTGCATTGTGGCTAGATTCACCCGTCACAACATGAGTTTCACCTGCCATCTTTGCCATCAACTTCCTTCTTTGTGATCTAGTATAGACCATCCACCAGCTTCACCAATTGTGAACCTGCTCTTCAGCAAATTCCCTTTGCACTTCACCAAGTTCCTTGCAAAACCGAACCAACCCTTGATTTCACTTGTGTGAGATCAGCTTCCTTCACCTGCAAGTCACTTTCACCAGCTCAACTGTGAGCTCCTTGATACCACTGCACGATACCAGCTTCAACACTTCAACATGAGCACCTGCGCTGATAACTAGCTCCAACCATGAGCTCTCATACCAACTGTCACGAAGTGTAGTTGTGTATCAGCTTCAACACTTTAACATGAGCACCAACTCTAATACCAATTGTCACACCCCTACACTAGCGGTAATCTTCCAACCAATTATAGTGAGGTGCGGCACCACCAAACACTTTCTTTTCACCAATACTTATGTTCATGGACTATGCCTTAACATTCGATACTTAGTTTATTTTTCGTTACCAAGTATTATCGTTAGCCTTTATACAAATGAACACCCATACACATTCATTATCATCAGTAATTAACACATATACACAATTGCAATAGTATAAAGGGAGGGACAACTCCCTAATATGAGTTTGCCCGATATCAATATATAATTTCCACTTTCATAAAAATACAAGTTAAACCTTGGAAACCACAAGTTTACACTTAACCAAATTTTCAACCATGTCGTTTGCCCAACTTGGGTGCTCCTCGTTGTAACTGTGTCGCCACACTCGGGCGCGCTCCACACGAGTCACACCTTCGTTTTGTCAAACGAGCACACCACCATCTCGTCGTGCACGACGCGCCCTCACCCAGGTCGCCCACTGCACGAGTCACCCTTTCCTCCGTTCAGGCATGCACAGTGCGCCCACCCAGTCGCTCGTCCGCACTCCTTCGTGCACGACTACCCATTGCACACCTCACCCGGCGTTCACCATTTGTTTCGTTGGCGAGCGCACCCGTCGCGCCGTCTCACCCGACTCACCAACCGAACTCGTTCACCCGAACTTCCTTCGTCGCACAACCAACTGACCGCACTGCCCACCGTGCACGGTGCGCTCACCTGGGTCGCTTGTTCAACCGCACAACCTACCGTCGTGCAAGCGTGCCCACTGTCCAACTGAAGTCACCCGAACTATTCAACTGCATGCAGTCTGCCCAAAGTGCGGGCACATAAACCTGCGCCCACGCACTTCTTTCACCTGCACCTTTCTCCTACCAACTCCGCAGTTCATGATCGAACTTGTTGATTTGATTGATGCCTTAGCTCGTCCAACCACCCGCCTATGTATATGGGTGGCGGTAAGGTCGTGCCACTCAGCCGACCTCCATTTAACTTGCCTAGCCGACTCGTCTATAGCGTGCAGCTTGCCCGAAGGTTAGGTCGGCCCGCCCAACTCGTGGGACCCGCCGCCTTAGCTCACCCAACATTGCAAACCTTCGTGTCGGCCCATGGGTTGCTTGCCCAGCTCGCCCACGCATATAAACATGCGATCAACACTTCCTCCACGCACTTTACACATCGTGTTTCACTCGTTTAGCCGTAGCTCGTCTCGTAGAGTCACCTCGCCCATCGCACGATCTGCAAGTCCTTACGGAACCAATCCTACCTCGAGTTCTCACCCATCCATGGATAAGTACATCTAAAGTAATTTTATTACTCTACATTTTAGTACTTTTCAAATGTATATATAATTCTAATGTAAACTCATAAAAACATATAGAAGAATCAATCTATGAATATATAATTTTGTTTTTTTATTTTTTAATAATTTTAAATTCTTCACCTATTAAAATATATATATAGTTTTAATATATATAGTTTAGGAGATTGGATCTCTCTACCTTCGTAAGAACCACAATTAAGATGGATGTATTACTGCTAAAATTATTTTCCATAAAAAAAAATCCATATTTGAAATTAAATACTCACTTCAATATCCCAACGACTCCCAGCTGTGCGAAGTTCTTGCGCATTTCTGTTTTCATAATCGGTCACAGTCAAACCAAACTTCTTTACAAATCACAATCACAACGATGCAACGTTTTGAAATATTTTTTTTTGGGCGGAGCGCATTCCATCCTTGAATTTTTGGGCGGAGCGCATTCCATATTTTTTTGGGCGGAGCGCATTCCATCCATGAAAGATTCGCACGTTTGAATTTGTTTTTGTGTTTGGTCAATGATAGACTCATTCCACGCCCTCCAACTTGTAAAATGTATGAACAAAGGGTTTGGAAAATAATAAATCATGCAGAGCTTTAAGATCCTAGGTGCAGCTCTCCTCATCAAATTAGAAACGAAAAAATAAAATAGAGAAGAGAGCGTTGAGGTTATGCATGCCCTGTCCTGAGACGCCGATGAAGATGAAAACATTAATTGGCTGCATGTTGCTTATCCTCACTCTATCGACGCAACTGTTACTAGCTCAGACAACTGATATATATAATACTGCCTGGAATGGCTGTGGGCAAATCGAATATATAAATGGTAGCGATTTCCAGCGTAATGTAATCCAGGTTTTGGAATCATTGTCGGGGAATGCTTCTACCAGCGGATTCAATACCTCAAGTGTTGAGGGGCAAAACAGCAATAGCACTGTTTATGGGTTTATCCAGTGCAGAGGAGATTTAAATTCCTCCGATTGCAAAGCGTGCGCTTCTACGGCGAAAGAAACCCTTCTGAAGGAATGCAACGGCACTTCTGGATTCATTTATTTATACGGTTGCTTTTTGCGTTACGACAATCATAGCTTTTCCAACGATTATAATGCGAGTAGTAATTTTCAGAAAATTTGTAACAATGATATTGCAAAAAATGCGCCAGATCTCTTCGCAAATATTACCATGATGGCTCTGTCAAAACTTATAGAAAAAATTGTGCCGAAACAAACATTTTTTGCTACAGAGAAATACGAAACAAATTATCCAGATGAGCCGGAAATCTACAGCCTAGCCCAATGTTGGAATCTGTTGGCAAGTACAAACTGCCAATCTTGCTTAACTGCCGGTAGGTCGATTATATCTGGTCCCGGTCGGTCTGGGATATTCAGCGACGGATGCGAATCTGGAGCTGTCGGAGCAACCTACATAAGTATGGACTGCTTTTTGCGTTACGAGCATTATCTCTTTTTCAATACTTCCATCTTCCCATCGCCGGCCCCGCCAGTATCCGGTATCTTCTTTCACCTATAGTTTACAATGATAAGTAGTATCGTGATTTTGTTCATTTTCTGAAATAAGACAGCCAATTTACAAGGATTTTAACTGTCAATTTGCAGGAGGTAAAAGATCTAAGGTGCTTGGGATAAGTGTGGGTGTAGTAGCCTCTGTGGTTGGATTAATTACTCTCATAGGCCTTTGGAAATGGAACTTTTTCTCTCGTCGAAAACCTTGGGAACGCATTTCTCGAAACAGAGGTTCTGAAATTGCTAAATCATCAGTGTGCGCTTGATATACTTGTGTCTTGTGAACTGATCATCAATTGTTTCTTTACTGCAAACTAAATAGATCCCTTGTAAATGTTTTCTCAGGGAAAGCAGGAGAAATTGACTTATCGCCTAGTATACATAACCCGGATCTTATATTCAAGTACAACATACTGAAAGAGGCTGCGTCCAATTTTAATGAAGAAAACAAGCTTGGCCAGGGAGGTTTTGGATCCGTATTTAAAGTGAGCGCTTATTATCATTGCTTTCTATCAAATTAGATATTTGGAATGTGCAGCTTGCATGAAAAATATAAATAATTTTGACGTTCACTGATCTGCTGTAGGGGGTTCTACCTGATGCAAGAGAGGTTGCAATTAAACGGTTGAATATAGATTCAAGGCAAGGAGACACTGAATTTCTGAATGAAGCAACTCTTATCAGTTGTGTTCAGCACAGGAATCTAGTGAAATTGCTTGGTTGCTCCGTTAAGGGCTCAGAAAGGCTACTAGTTTACGAATACCTACAGAACGGCAGCCTCGACAAGATTCTATTCGGTAACGTCTCCCTCTTTAACTACTTAATTACCCTGGATTTGTCCTAGTTTTTTAGTTAACTTGCCATCGTTTTTAATTCATGTTATCCAATCATTGCAGATAGAACAAAACGCCATTTACTTGACTGGAGTTGCAGGTATGAAATCATAGTTGGAACTGCACGTGGGTTGGCCTATCTTCATGAGGAATCTGAGGTCCGGATCATCCATAGGGATATAAAAGCAAGCAATATTTTACTTGATAATAAATATAGAGCCAAAATTGCAGACTTTGGTTTAGCGAAACTCTTTGGAGAAGATCAGAGCCACGTTAGCACTAGGATTGCTGGAACTCTGTAAGAATTCTCTCTACATTTCAATATCTTGATGTCCCACCTTTATTCAATAAATTATAGGATATGAACCAATTACAAGTCACATACCTGAGACGGCGTTATGTAATTTTGAGGGGGTTAAGATATCTAGATTTTGAGGGGGTTAAGATCTCTAGATTTCAATGTGCAGTGGTTATATGGCGCCTGAGTACGCCTTACGTGGACAGCTTACAGAGAAAGCGGATGTATTCAGTTTTGGAATAGTTGTTCTTGAGGTTATCAGCGGAAGAAAGAATCAGAGTTTGCCACAGCACATAGAGTTTCTCCTCGAAGAAGTATGGCTTATGTGGATTTCATCTTTAAAGTAGAAATTTGATAGAGAATTATGAATCTTGCTGGCTAATCTTTTATGCTTTGCTAATGTTATCAGACATGGAGACTGTATAAGGAAGAGAGAGGATTAGAAGTTATGGATCCCACACTGGAGGGCAGTTATTCGTGTGAGGAAGCGATGAGAGTGATTAAAATTGGTCTTCTGTGCACTCAAGCAGCTGCGTCATTGCGGCCTTCAATGTCCCGAGTGGTGTCGATGCTGATAAGTGAGCGAGAACAACTTTCTTCACCGACCAGGCCCATTTTCATAGATGTGGATAGTACAGCCCATTTTCAATCTCCTAACATTATCCATTCTGCAGCTGCCAATCCTTCATCGGGGACCCTGCAGCCGAGGTGAAAATCAGCTAACGTTTAGGTAGCAAAATTTATATTTTTCTATGGCCGATGAGTATAGTTATTATTGCTGTTTTCAATAAATGAGATAAGCAGACTGTTCATTATTGGAAGAAAACTAGGTTAGATAGGATTTAGTAACGGGAAATGGTAAATTTCCTGACATGCCAATTAAGCTCGCTCTATGCTTATTTCCTTCTATTTGGAGGACAAAACAAAAAAAAAAAGGTTATTTAATAAAATCGTTTTAAACACTAATCATTTTAAAGATTATATTATTTTCATTTATTATCATAAACAGCGTTATTTCTTATAGATTACGCACGCTATCATGTGTCACTAGTCAGGTTACAATTAAGTGCTTCAAGCTCTGCGCTTGAACACTTTAAAATTGTTTACTTTGGAATCGACTTCATATTTTTGTTTACAATAAATATTTAACCGCCTCAGTGTCATTGAATGGTGGTTTATAATTGCATAAAAATGTGTTATGGTAGATAACATGCTTCTAATTATATGAAAAATTGATTATTGTTTATTTATTTCCATTTAAATTTGTTAAATAATGTTTACAGGATTACATTTGAAAATGTATATATTTTTATATTTATTTATAATTACTTTCTCCTGCTTAACTTGATTGCAAATAATTGTTAGTGTGACTTACTCACTGTTTTAAGTGCTACGTATCAAATGAGGTAACACAATTTATTTATTTTTTTCTTTTTCTTTGGAAGGTAAAGTAACTTCATTAAGTTCATTCATATTGACGAAAAAATTTACATTTTATATATACAATTTAGTGAGTGTATTCAGTTACTAAACTTCCCACTTACTATAATGGTGATTACATCCAAAATATCATGTAATATGGTGTTATCAGATAGTTCATATGTATTTTTTTGTACATCACAAAATAGAAAGTTTGATATAATGTTGCTATTGCTAGTAACTTGTAAAACAAATATTATACGTACAATAACAAAAATGTGCTATAAAGCATCATGTAATATGGTGTTATCAGATAGTTCATATGTATTTTTTTTGTACATCACAAAATAGAAAGTTTGATATAATGTTGCTATTGCTAGTAACTTGTAAAACAAATATTATACGTAAAATAACAAAAATGTGCTATAAAGCATCTAAAAATTGAACATGTACATCTTTTTTTATTCTTGTCCACAAATGGTTTCTGGTAGTATTGGTAGTGTTTAGTTTCCAAGTATTCATCTACCTGCCACAATCCCCAAAACATGTGTAGGCCTCTCTTAAAAAGCCTGTCTACAATTCCATTTTGTTCTCTATAAATATGCATGCATGTAAAGGAAATGAAAATTTACTTCGTTCTTAGAATATCCTCCAAAATATGACCAAGGGAAATTTTCCAACATTGTTCAGTTTCATTAACCAAATTTACCACCATTAAAAAGTCACCAAAAATCTTAAGTTGGTCACAACCTTTCTCTCGAGGAAAAGCTATAAGAGATTTGCGAGCTAAAAGTTCTACCCAACTATTTGAGCCTCTACCTAAACCCATCTTCACATAGAAAGAGTCATACTCAGATAAATTAACAACAACCACCCCCAAGCAAATCATCACCCCGAGAAGCTCCATCATAATAACCCCAAGGATTCCTCTTGAAAAACAATCTTCCCATAGGCACGGACCTTTGGTTGTAGGAAATTTAAAAGCATAGCCAAACATTTTGGCAACTATCATTTCCAAATAGGATGAACCCAACTTTGGACCCAATACTTTGATATCTCCACAAAATGAAGTCCCTCCCGCTTACAATCTAAGCCTAAAATAGCCCTACAGGCCGACCAAACTTGTTTTGTAAATGGAAAATTAACAAATAAGTGTTCAATAGTCTCCTCATTACCTTTGCGAGAAGTTATGGATCCCACACTGGAGGTCAGTTATTCGCGTGAGGAAGCGATGAGAGTGATTAAAATTGGTCTTCTGTGCACTCAAGCAGCTGCGTCATTGCGGTCTTCAATGTCCCGAGTGGTGTCGATGCTGACAAGTGAGCGAGAACAACTTTCTTCACCGACCAGGCCCATTTTCATAGATTGTGGATGGTCTCGTCACCGCTCACCATCTTCAACTTCTTAAGGTTAGTGATCCTGACAGAACATCTTCAAGTACGGCAATTTCTCCTAACATTATCCATTCTACAGCTGCCAATCCTTCATCGGGGACCCTGCAGCTGAGGTGAAAATCAGCCAACGTTTAGGTAGCAAAATTTATATTTCTCAGTGGGCGATGAGTATAGTTATTATTGCTGTTTTCAATAAATGAGATTAGCAGACTGTTCATTATTTAAAGAAAATTAGGTTAGATAGCATTTGGTAACGGGAAATGGTAAATTTCCTCACATACTGATTAAGCTCGCTCTATGCTTATTTCCTTCTATTTGGACAACAAAACAAAAAAAGTTATTTAATAAAATCGTTTTACACACTAATCATTTTAAAGATTATATTATTTTCATTTCTTATCATAAACAGCATTATTATACCTGCCCAAGTAGGTATATAGCGATGGGTATGCCGTTGACCGGATATTAATGGTGTTGACTGGTTTTTTATATCATATAACCAAATTTTCTCTACAACTTTGTAGAGCAAGCGGGCATGATAACGTTTAACCAAAGTTTCATTGTCATTTGATTGGGCAAGAAGATTGTACTTCTTATTGCAGCCTAGTTTTAAATTAAGTGATCGGTGCATTAACTTTACTATTTTAACCAAAATTCAATTGAACAATGCATTAACTTTACCATTTTAACCAAATTTCGAGCTTTAAATTCATTATATAAATTTTTGAAGATCATATTCTAAGTTTTATTTTGAGGCCCACTGTTTTTGGAGGCACACACTTATTTTGAGGCCAGCCATGTTTTTGCATGTAGTCGCATTCATAGAGGCATCCCGCTGTGGTGGTGACAGTCTGTGAGTGGTTTTGCATAAGGAGGAAGGTGGTGGACATCTGTGAGTGTGTTTGCATGTAGTCACATTGATAGAGGTGTTGGAGCAAACAATGCGCAGCAGAAATTTAAAAGGCATACACAACACATAAAATCATAAAAAATAACACAAGGATTTAACGTGGTTCACCCAACCAATATGGGCCACATCCACCAAAACAGAGACATCGGCAATCTTATTATTCAACAGGAGATTTACAACAATTTATTTCCTCACACACTCTCTACCATCTAAATATCCTGTACGGGCCTATATTTTTATAGCTAAGAGTATAAAAATGAATCATAAATTCTCTCACAACAAATATAGGATGCAATAACTCCTCCTCAACAAAATGGAGCTAATATAGCAACAAATCCTATTGTTGTCACCTACATGAGATTTTTGCCCAATTTAATAAGACATAAAATCTCAACAACCTCCACCTTGACAACAATTAGCTTGATAGCCTATTTCTTTATTATTTTCATCTTTTCTGCAAGCCAAGAGAAGCCAAACACCAACGTAGCTTCTCTAACAAAACTGGTTTCGTGAACATGTCTACACAGTTCTCCTTTGTATGCACTTTTTCAAGAGAGACTCCCCCTTTCAGTGATAAACCTGTCTTACAAAATGGTACTTTATTGGTATATGCTTATTTACTATGAAGAGGCCGGATTCTTAGCCAAATGAATTGCACTTTGACTATCACAAAATAACTTGATGTTGTCCTGTAACCTACCCAAACTCACCAAACAAACCTTTCAACCAAATTGCTTCTTTGCAAGCATGAGAAGCAGCTATGTATTCTGCTTCAGTAGTGGATAAAGCAACAATGTTCTGTAGCTTTGACATCCAGCTAATAGCTCCACCTGCAAGAGTAAAGACATACTATGATGTTGACCTTCTCTTATCCAAATCACCTACAAAATTGGAATCAATATATCCGCAAACAAATTCACTACTCCTGTTATAAGTGATACAATAATCACTTGTGCCTCTCAAATACCGAAGCACCCATTTCGCTGCTGACCAGTGTTCTTTACCTGGATTTGCCATATACCTGCTGACGGCCCCAACTGCATGTGAAATATCTGGTCGAGTACAAACCATATAATACATCAAACAACCTACTACATTGGCATACGGAATTCGAGACATATATTCCTTTTCTTCATTTGTATTAGGACATAAAGTAGAAGAAAGCTTAAAATGGGAAGCTAAAGGGACTGACACAAGCTTCACATTGTTCATACCAAACTTCAAGAGTATTTTCTCAATATACTTCTGTTGTGATAGCCACAACTTACCATTGCTCCTGCCTCTGAAAATTTCCCTGCCCAAAATCTGTCTTGCTGCTCCTAGATCTTTCATAACAAATGTCCTTGCCATCTGAGCCTTTAACCTGTTGATCTCTATTTTGCTTTTGCTTGCTAAAATCATATCGTCAACATACAACACTAAGATAATGAACATGCCATTACTTAATTGCTTAAAGTAAACACAATGATCATATTCACTTCTTATATAATTTTGACTCACCATGAAAGAATCAAATTTCTTGTACCATTGTCGAGGTGACTGTTTCAGACCATACAATGATTTCTTGAGCCTGCAGACAAATTTCTTGTTACTATTTTGAACAAACCCTTCTGGTTGTTCCATGTAAATTTCCTCATCTAAATCTCCATGCAAAAATGTAGTTTTAACATCTAGTTGCTGTAATTCTAAATCAAGTAAAGCGACTAATGCTAATACAATTCGAATTGAAACAATTTTTACAACTGGTGAAAATATCTCATGAAAGTTAATGCCTGCTTTCTGAGAAAAACCTTTTGCGACCAGCCTCGCTTTGTACCTGTCCTCTGTATCATTAACACCCATTTTCAATTTGAAAACCCATTTACATCCCACAGTTTTTCTGTCTTTCAGAAGTTCTACCAGATCCCATGTGCCATTCTTGTCTAATGCCATCATCTCGTCCTTCACAGCTGCTTTCCACTTTTCACTTTTAGAACCTTCTACAGCTTCCTGATAACATAAAGGTTCATCACCGTTAGCGGTAAAAGCAACTGAAGTAACATAATCATCATACCTTTTAGGAGGACGTTTCATTCTTGTATACCTCCTTAAAGATGTTTCTAGTACTTCCACATTTGGCTGATTATTATCTGTAGGAACGTCTTCATGATCAACATCTGAGACATGTTCATGATCTACATCTGAACCTTGTTCATGATCTGCATCTAAAACTTGTTCATGACTTGCATCTGAATCATGTTCATCTTGACTATCATTAGAACTAGTTTCAAACTGAATGTGTTGAAACTCAGATACAAGATCTTGTTTCAATTTATTATTTACATCTAAATTTGCAAGAGAGGATTCATTAAATTTAACATCTCTGTTGATGATGATCTTG
>APFE030406634.1:26752-37808 GCA_000404065.3 Pinus taeda | reverse complement strand
TCCCACCTATCCTACACCTACACTACAAAGATTGTTTGGCCCTGGTGCCCAAGTGGGATTAATTTCTGTGCGCTGATTTATTAAGGTGCAGTGTTTCAATTCTTGGCTTAGTAGTGTTAATTGAGATCACGTTCGCTTATGGTGTGAATGTGTGAAAATAATGTTTCAAGTGGATGAGTTAATTGAGCATGTTGTATGATTCCATGTGTTTCTGAAAACAAAGTGTTGAAATACTATAAATAAATCTGAAAATCACAGAAAACAAATAGCCAATAATGAACACAAAACCCCACCGACAAAGGTTATCAAGAGGTTAAGCAAGAGAGGGAAAAAAAAGCTACTCAAAGACACATAAAATTCCTAGAATACCTAATGTCAAAGGGATTGAAATTTGAAGGCAATAATCTGTTGTAAATGGTGCAGACAAATAGAAAAATCAGAGGTGAAAATTTTGCAAACCATAGGAGTGAAGCTCTCAAACCTAGGATGCTCCAGGGGATCCTAAGGGGGAAAATGCAAACCCAAAATCTAAAGGGAACCTATCCAAAAGTGTTGAAAAGTAATGGATCAGAATCTAAAAATCAATGGTTGAAAATGTTGAAACCCTAGACTCCTCACTCAATGAATATCTTCCTAACAATGTGGAGGTGTACTCAAAACCCTAGGGGGTTTTTCCCTTGCTCGAAGAGAAAAAATAAGTGTATCTAGGCATATGGGAGACAAAAGATAGAGGTGAAGTACCCTACCCAATCTGCAGACAACACTCTGGGCAATTCTGAAAAATTATGGAAAAATACCAAAATGCAGGTACTGATTAGGAATAGTGGAAAACGCAGTTTCTAGGCCAAATAGTGAACTCTGGAATGCAGATTAGGGGTTTAAAAGTGTGTTTTTATCCTGGGACTCTCAGTTAGCAGATCTCGTATAAATGTTTTCGCCTTCTGTTTGATTGGTACCTATAACCTGCAGAAAGAACCAAAATCTAAAAATTTGACAAAAAAGGAAATAACACTATAAATAGAAATTGAGAGGCTAAAACTAGTTGTAGAAAACCCTGAGATTTACTAAAACTTCAATCACCCAATAAGGAAATAATACTATAAATAGAAATTGAGAGGCTAAAACTAGTTGTAGAAAACCCTGAAATTTACTAAAACTTCAATCACCCAATAACGTTGTTATTACACCAGTGGATTCGCCATTTGTTAGTGTGAATTTTTTTAGAAGGTGTACCAAAAACACTTCACTTAAGTCACTAGGTGACAAGTGACATTAACAACAATTTGATGGTTCCTTATGATTTAGATCTGCAATAAAAAAGGAAAAACATGCAACAAAAATATAGATGATCCAAAATAGCAAACAACAGTAAAGATATCCAATGCAATAACCCAAATGGAAAGACTTTAATTGAATAATTTCTTTAATGAAAACACTTGGTGAAGGAGATCTACAAAAAGGGTCTACAAATCCCCCTCCCTGGGATGGGTCCTTTGATGTCCTTGATGCTTTACTAAACAATCTTCTCTCTCAATATGTGAAAAACCCAAACAATGTGAAAAACTTAAAAGGGAACTCAAAAGAAAAGAAACGATAATGGTGATGATGATAATGATCATCGTGAAGAATGAATGGAAAACCCTCCTATTTATAACAAATTATCGAGTTAATCTCGAAAATGGAGAACAATAAAATATTATTGACCAAATCAAGATCTAACTGCTTGGAATACTTTATTATATTTCTTGGAGAGGGAAAAGATATTTAAAATGGTTAAATATATTATTTAGAAATATTTAAAAAATAAAATGATTTCTTAATTATTTTGCGAGGATTAAGAATGTTTTGAACTTGAAATAATTATTAAATAGTGATTTAACAATTATTCCAATAACACAAATAAGGAATAATAAATAAATAATGATTTAATTAATTATTCCTATGGGATTTAGTCAAATGTGACAAGTAATAATTATTTAAACAATGAACTAATAATTATTCCTAAAGAAAATTAAATAAATAATGATTTATCTGATTATTCTCATGGATTTTTTAATTTAAATTAGAAAATAATTTAATAAAAGTGGTTTAATAAATTATTTTCCAAAGTGAAAGTGATTTTACTATTGTAAAATTAATCCTACATGATGTATTTCGATCCACTTAGTTAGAAATGGCTAGGTGATCATTTTTTCGTGATAACACATCTTATGGAGGAATATCTATCTGAACTTCTCATAGATGCTTGCAACCCATGATTCAAAGGCTAGTCAGTATAGTGTATATATTCAGTAATTTCTACAAGTTGTTTGGGAAATTGCCTAAGTCCTCTTCTTCAGTTGGAAATCAGTCAACTGTGCCTAGAAGTTAATATACAAGTCATAAAGGATCAAGGAAACTATGCAAGATCAATATTATGCCTTTGTAATCTTTTTATTTTGGCTTAAAAACTGAATTGACCCTACTTTTGGGCAAGTTAGTTTAAAATTGACATTTCCGTAGAAAAGACGATGCATAAAGAAGATAAGGCTTAGAGAGAGACATATGTGATAATTAATATATATGAACAAAATGATGATTATGTATTAAGTTTCTAATTCTCATTAATATAAGAAGGATTTCTCGAATATAGTGCATAATTTTCTGTATTTTATGGGTGTTTCATTGGAAACATACACCAGGAGGTCCAACTAGTATGTGTTACATATCTGGTGAGAAAGTTTGATGTATTTGTATGAATCTGCAATCTTGTTTCAACAAGGTCTGAAATTGATTTTAGAAGTTTGAAAATCATTGCAATTTGGAATCAACTCTAAGATCCACCTCTATTTTATTTATTCTTGAACAGGTAACCCATCAAATAGATGCTAAATCATACACCTATGGTAGATCCAAGAGAACTCTTGATCAAATTATAGAGTGGAAAAAGCAGCAAATGGATGCTCCTTATTAATTTCCAAGTTTAAGCAAGGAGAAAGAAAGGAAGGAACAATCTCTAGTTAACGTTTGGAAATTAGAATATCAAGAAAGAAAATTGAAGGTGATCGAAGCCATTGAATTTGCTAGAAGGATTTAGGATACAACCACCAATATGACAGAAGAATGGGAATTTGGTACTTTGGAATTTTTATCAACTCTACCTCCACCAGACCAATACTACAAAAAATATCTAAAGTTCTAGCCGCAACAGTCCCCAAGATCAAACAATACAATTAGTGATTGAAGAATTAATTCAAATTTTCATCATCATGCCCACCAAAGAGGCAACATAACTTTGTTGCTATACCATCAAGATTAATATCAACATGAAAAAATTAGAAGATAAATAATTGAAGGTAATTCATCAGTTACAGAAGATGGAAGACCCTAGGATGTCCAATATATTCATCAGTTACATAAGATGGAAGACCTTAGGATGTCCAGTATATTCATCAGTTACAGAAGATGGAAGATCCTAGGATGTCCAAAATGTTGGACATCCATGATGCCTAAAAGACATCCTAACAATAAGCTTCATTGGAGAAGTCATAACATCTCCATTGTTCCTAAAGAATTATCGATCAAGGGAACTTTTATAGTTATACTTTAAATATATAAACAAGAATTCCCTCCATAGGAATAAAGGAGGAGGAGGAAGGGAGTGGAGAGAATATTGTAAGATGAAATAACTTTGTTGCAGGCCCCATTTTGCAATATTTGGTAAAAGAAGGTGTTGTCTTATTGATTAAGACAGTTCACTTTTCCAATAGATATATGTATTGTTCCTATATGGTAAATTGTTTATATTTTATTGCATGAATCTTGCATGTTACCATAAATTTATGTGAATGTTGGATATGTTATCAAATTTATTGATCAATATTTCATTTTCTCAAGGTTGTAGATTAGTTCTAATATTTTGACGAGTTTGCAATCATCATATGTTTTGCTTATAGTTAAGAAAAAAATTCAAGCAATGTTGTTCCCATTATATTCATTCTAATAATAAATATCCCTAATCCTTTATGAATCATTATAAAAATTAAATCGAAATAACAAAACACTGCTAACAATAGATAAAAATATATAGTTGTTAAAAAGATTATTTACCCTCTAAGTGGTAGCCAGACCCACATACCATTCGGAGGTTACTACACCAAACGAAAATGAGTCTAATTGGGATTTTTGATTAGGTTTCCTCCCTTTATTAACGATATTCCAACAAAAGTCACATTTCCCCCATTAAAAAAAATGGCACTAGAAGGAGGGCCACTTCACGAGGGATTGGAATTATTCTTCTAGTTCTCTCACTGAGGTTGGGCCTGAAAACTTCCAAAAATATAGAGTTGTAATAGATGAATGGCCCAAAAAGAAATCATTATAAATATAGTGCCAAGTTCATCCTCTTATCTACATTCACTTACCACCTCATTTCCTAAAGATACGTGTATTAGAGGAAATCTCACCCTAAAAGTGGTCTCCTAAGCAAACTTAATAAAATAAAAGTTATGAATTTTGGAGGGAAAAGAATAAAACTACTTTTTTATTGTATTTTTTTCTTATCACCTTATAGGTTTAATAAAATTCCAAGCGTAGACACTCATTAGATGTTTAATTAAATTCCATGTCCAATGAGTGCCCATTATGCATACTTCTGAGAAGAACCACATTGATAAAAAATGAAGATACATTAAAAAAGAGTGTCGAATATGTTTTTTTAATATATCTTCAATTTTTGTCAATGCAGTTTTTCTCAGAAGTATGCATAATGGGTACTTATCTAGAAGAATCACTACAACAAGCCAACAATCCCAGAAATCTAAAATCTGAAAAAATGGGTTCTTGTTGGATGTGGAATTTAATTCATGTTTAATTCCACATTCAACGAGTGTCTACAATTGAAATTCGAGTAAACCTATAAGGATAGAGTATAAAATACAATTAAAAAAATAGTTTTCTTATTTCCCTCCAACATATTTACATATTCCTCTTTTAAATTTAAACGATTTTGATTGGTTTACATGTTATGACATGGAAATTACATGAAAATTTCATGGTCACTTTGAGGCTGAAATTTCCTTTAACAACTCTGGCAGTCTCCTTCAAATATTTTTATTTGAGGTTTGAGCTTCTTCATAATAATGTCCCCAAGCCTCTTGTCTTACAAATTAAGTGGTTAATGAATTTTACACCTTTGGCTTATCATTTTCCATGGCTATGTGCATCAAAATCCTTTGAAACAACTACCTACATGAAAATTTCTAGGAGGTTGTTAAGGTTGAAAATTATCTTGTGGTTGTACACAGGAAAACAGTGATCAACGATGATAACCATGGACCTCTACTAAAAAGAAAGTAAGTCATTATGGAATTGTGAACTCAAAGGAATATTCATTTCTTAACCTTTCGATATGAGTAGGCTATTAAATAATTTAGCAAATAAAGCCACTAATTTGGAAATAGCAGTTAGCGAGGGCCAAACCCAATATAACAACAAACCCATTTTCAAAAATTACAATCCACCAACCAATAAGATTGCATCCCCTCCTAATGTATCTCAATTGAAACACATATTTGACACATTGAAGTCCTTGGAGACTAGTTTTACCTCAAGGAAAAAAATCCTAAAGGAAATCATTTAAGAGATGAAGAACAAGAAAAATAACACCTAGGAGAACACCCTTCATCCATAAATGGATTGTGGGATGTTCATCCCTTCTTTATTAGGGTAATAAGTAAGTCTATGTGTATCACACTTGAATTAAAGGTTTAATCCTGGCAGATAAAGCTCCATCGCTTGTCACAACACCAACCCTAGCCCTTGGGTCTACTCTTTCCAGCAGCCAAACTCATGTCCCTTTAGGCATCACGACTTTTGGATACATTTTTATTTTCAATTTAAGAAATCAAAAGAAAACATTTCATTTTATGATATTCTTGCTTTGAATCAACCTAATATCCTAAAGGTAATTGAAAATACCATTAAGAGTCTTGAGTCAATTGATGCATATAAGAATGTCTCTCAAGCCTATAGCTCATCTGATAGTAAATTCATAATCAAGAATGATGCTCTGATAGAACAAAGGTCTACCTCTAAGACACCTCATTTCCTATCAACCTTTAAATTTTTAATAAGAAAATATATAATAATTCTTTATTAGGGATCCTCAGTGAATATCACACCCTTAGTCGTTGCACAAAAGTTAGGCATTTGACCTTATAAATGCAACACCCACATTGTTCATCTTGATTGATCCTATGTTATTATATTAGGAATTCTTTTGTTTTCTTATAAGACTAACTTCTATCCCCAAAGTTTTCCAAACCATTACCATTTTTGTAAATTTTGACATCCTTGATCGTTATGGTTTTCTACTCAGCCAAGGTTGGTCATCAAAATTTAATGGTTATTTTTACACTGATTGGTCCCACTTGTGCTTACCTTATAAGGGACAAGAGAAAAAAATTAAGGAAGATTATGAAATATATATGAAGCATGTGATGATAGATTTGGAAGCCCCTAATGAACCTGTATTGTTTAATGATTCTACTCTAGGGGAATTTTTGTGTTGAAACTTATTTTAAAGACTTTCAAGAAGATTCATCCCCTTATGTAGATTTCTCTACACAACCAAAAATAGTGAATTGTTAAAATATTTAAAACATCGACTGTCTCACACCATATTCAACTGTAGTTGTTGTAAATCAAATGTGAAATTCTTGCCTTTATTTTTTGATGGCTCCAAGTCTATGGAGGGTGCAAGTGTTGGATGCATTCTCATCGATCCAAAACGTACTAAAATTCTTATTTCTTGTAGATTGGAGTTCAATTGTAAAAAAAAACACTATGGAATATGAGGATTCGATTTAAGGACTAAAGAAATCAATGGGATATTAACGTGGAGTTTTTAAAGGTATTCGATGACTTTGAGATTGTAGTTAAATAGGTGCAAAATTTAATCCATTGTATTTCAATTCATTTGAAAAATTATCAATATGAGGTATCAAACTTGATCAATCATTTCTTCAAATTCAATAATTTTTCTATTCCTCATTTTGAAAATACTAATGTTGATTTATTGGCCAACATGTCCTCTAGGTTAATTCCTTCTGAAAAAAATTTACTAATCCCTTTTATGTGGAATTGATCTACAAGCCTATGGTTCCATATAATATTACAAATTGGGAAGTATTTTATGATGATGCCCATTTCCTAAAATTCCTCCATATGGAAGGAAACTTTAAGGGCTTAAATATCAAAAAATAAATACATTACTAATCAATGCAAAAAATCATCATCCAATGTAGCAAAAATACTCGCAAATCCAATTTCAAATTTAGTAGCAGGACTAGAAAAGTTGTATGACCTAGAGGATAAACTCAAGAAGATAACTAATTGTGAGACCAAAAACCCAACTATGTAGTCTAAAGTCATAAACTTGGATACCATTGAGTTTCTAAGAAACATTAACTTAGGAATAGGTTGTACTCCTATTGAGATTTCAACGTTCATTAGGCTATTTAAAGAATACAATGATGATTTTCTTAGACCTATTATGACTTGAAGAAATGTTATACAAATATCATCCAACATGTCATACCTATGAAAGAAGTTACTAAACTAGTTCAACAAAAACTGTGGAAAATAATCCATTTGTAGAGTCGTTAGTTAAAAAAGAATCAAATATTTTTTTTTCTATGAAGATCATTTCCTTTGTTAAGCACGCTAAGTAGGTTGTGAATCTAGTTCTAGTCATGAAGAACAATAACATCATACTGTGTGTGGACTTTAAGAAAGTAAATAGGGCATCGAAAAAAGATAATTATTATGTCCTTCCTATGAAGAAAATCCTTCAATTTTTTAGATTTTAGGCTTCTGTGGAAGTTTTTTGCAGTGGCATGATCTGTATTATCCACGGTTTTGTGTTCATTCTGTCAATAGAATGAACACAAAACTGTCAGGCCAGGAGTAACTCCAGTTTGGAAGAAAACTGATATGATTTATTTCATTAGGTAGCTATTGTTATATACAAAGAATGTGACTGCTCAGTTCATCTTCTTAATGACTGTTCACATTCCAAATTCACCCAATCGTAGAGGATTAGGTGTCAACATTCCCCCCCTTAATCTAAAGGGATGTTGGTGAGTCCAAGCATCGTTCTAAACCTTTCAATCTTTTCTCTTCCAAGCGCTTTGGTGAAGATGTCTGCAATTTGCTCATTTGTGGAACAGTGACGGAGATGGATTGCTTTGGCCTCAACATGATGTTGGATCAGATGATATTTAGTATTGATGTGCTTTGTACGATCATGGAACTTTGGGTTCTTGGCCAACTTTATTGCAGAGGTGTTTTCAATCATGAGTGGAGTTGATTGTACTTGTTTTACCTGCAAATCTTCAAGAATTTTCCTGAGCCACACAATTTCTTTCGTTACTTCAGCTGCTACCACATATTCTGCTTCTGTTGTGGAATCTACTGGAACTGATTGTTTGCGTGATCTCCAAGAGACAGCTCCTGATCCAAGACTCGGAGCATATCTTGAAGTAGATACTCCAGTTTCTTTGTCTCCATCGAAGTCTGAATCAGAGTATCCAATAAAGCTGAAGTCGTCCACCTGTGTATGCTTGATTCCAAGGTCTTGAGTTCCCTTCAAGTACCTTAGAACTCTTTTTGCAGTAGACCAATGTCCCTCACAAGGCTTTTGCATAAACCTGGAGAAGGTTCCAACAGCAAATGAAATGTCTGGTCTAGTAGTAGTGAGGTAGATGAGACTTCCTACAAGTTGTCTATATTTTTTTGCATCCTCAAATTCCTTTCCTTCAATAGATTTGAGCTTTAAGTTTTGTTCCATTGGAGTAGTGAGAGGATTGCATTCTGTCATGCCAAACCTGTTCAACAAATCTCCAATGTATTTCTTTTGAGAAAGAAATATGGACTTTGGATGTTGGGTTACTTCAATGCCAAGATAGTAATGAACATAGCCCAAATCAGTCATTTCAAAACTTTTCCCCAGTTCCTTCTTTATGGATGCAATGTAGCTTTCATTGTTCCTTGTCATTAAAAGATCATCTACATATACTACAAGATATACCACTGTTTTGCCAACTTTCTTGACAAATAAAGTTGCATCATCAAGATCAAAATGATTGAAGTTGAGTTTCAGAAGATGCTCAGTTAGCTTTTCATACCAAGCTCGTGGTGCTTGTTTGAGGCCATACAAGACTTCACAAGTTTGCATACTTTATGTTCATGTCCTTTCACAGCAAATCCTTCAGGCTGGGACATAAAAACATTCTCTTTTAGATCTCCATTTAAGAAAGCAGTTTTTACATCCATTTGGTGGACTTTCTAACCATTTTGAGCTGCTAGTGCAAAGAGTGTCCAGATGGTAGCCCATTTTGTTGTGGGGGCAAAAGTCTCCTCATAATCGATCCCTTCCTTCTGTGCAAAACCTTTTGCCACAAGCCTAGCTTCATGCTTGTCAAGTGAGCCATCAGCTTTATACTTTTTCTTGTAGACCCACTTGCAACCAATTCGTTTGGTACCTGATGGAGGATCAACCAGCTTCCAAGTGTCATTCTTTATGAGGGCATCATACTCCTTTTCCATTGCTTCTTTCTATTCATCATGAGAAGCAACTTCTTTGAAGGAAGTTGGTTCAAAATTTGTAGACAAGTTCAATTCACAATCATAAGAAACATCCATATCAACTGGTGAATTAGAGTCATCCACATCACCTCCATTTTTCCAATTTGAATTTCTAGTTCCTGTCTTTCCAACCTCATCAGGATGAACACTTTCAAGTGTCTTTGTCAGCCACTTTGGGGGACCTTTTTCAAATGGTCCAGGCTGCTCCATTGATTGAGTTGGGACTGAATCAAGATTGAGTCTCCCAATTCTATCAATCAAATCACTTAAAGCATCATCTGTTGTTGGAGTTTCATGTGGGGGAGAGTGTTCCTTAGAAAAAGATTCCACATGTTGATCTAGTATAGGAATCCCCCCTTCAAGATGTGGAATCTGATTATCAAATTCTTGAAATGATTTTTCTTTTGCTAATCTATCCAAGCAATCAAGTTGCCGCTCAACAACATTGTCAGTTTTGGATGATTCAAGAAAAATTACATCTTTAGATACAACAAACTTCTTATTTACTTCATCATAGCGGCGATATGCTTTGGAGGTGTTTGAATACCCTAGAAAGATACACTTACGACTTCTAGCACCAAGTTTTTTTCTATGTACCTTTGGTATCAAGGCATAATAGGTGGAACCAAAGACCCTGAGATGCTTTACCGAAGGAGCATGTCTATACCACATTTCATATGGAGTCTTGTTTCTAATAGCATTAGATGGACATCTCTTCTTTATATATGCAACACATAGAACAACATCAGCCCAAAACATTATCTTTACATTTTTTAAGAAGAGCATGGATCGTACCATATTTAAGATTGTCCTCTTCATTCTTTCAGCTACACCATTCTGTTGGGGATTATAAGGCACAATTGTTTGATGCTTGATCCCATGTTAGGCCAGGCAGTAACTCCATAAGGCAAAAATGATTCGTGTGTTCTTTTCCATTATCAGTGCGAATAGACCCAATATGAGATTGTGCATCATTTTCAATCCATTTATGAAAAATCTTGAATGTTTGAAAAGCATCATAGTTGTTCTTCAATAAATAAACCCAACACATTCTGTTGTAGTCATCAATAAATGTCATGATATATTTATTTCCATTTGCAGAAGGAACAGGCATTGGACCACATAAATCTGAATGAATGAGTTCAAGTTTTCTATGTGCTCTTGAATGTGAATCATGAAAAAACTGTTTGCTATGCTTTCCTAGAATTCAAGCATCACATTGCTTAAATTTCGTAGGAATTGTAGGCAAACCAACAACACCATTTTTCTTCAACAAGTGGAGGCTGTCATAATTCAAATGTCCAAGTCTAGCATGCCATAATAAACTTGATGGAAGTGTACCTTCTTCATGATGAGAAT
Organism: Pinus taeda; assembly: GCA_000404065.3. Classification (NCBI taxonomy): domain Eukaryota; kingdom Viridiplantae; phylum Streptophyta; class Pinopsida; order Pinales; family Pinaceae; genus Pinus; species Pinus taeda. Next base: position 26,822 of record APFE030406634.1, on the reverse strand, counting down.
TGTATGAGAAATGTTGTGCACGAGCAGAGGTACCTTGCAGTTTGAGAAGCCTTTCTTCGTTTATTCCCCT
>APFE030406634.1:0-26630 GCA_000404065.3 Pinus taeda | reverse complement strand
CTCAAGCTTGCCATCAAACATATGAATGGAGTGACCTTGCTAGCAGATGTGGACCAAGGACAACAATTTTCTCTTGAGTTGTGGGAGATATAGAACATGATGCAGAAGAAAGTCTGGAAGACCAGGCAGTTTAAGCCTGATTGTGCCAAGCCCTAATGGCTTGATTTTTGATTCGTATGCAAAGTATACTGCTCCATCAAAATTATCAGTGAAATCTTCAAAAAAATATTTTCTATGAGTTATGTGGTAGGTTGCTCCTGAATCAAGCAACCAATCATTTTTCCAAGAAGCAAGTGAAGCATTAAATAAATCTTCATTTACTCCAATGTTACATTATGCAACAACATAGTGAGTGGATTCAGGTGCTTTACCTTTGTTTGTATCATCAGTTTTACATTTCTGTTGGTTTCTTTTCTGCTCAATTTTGTCCCATGGTAGCTTGCATGTAAAGGCATCATGTGATCCATTTCTTTTGCAGCGTGTGCAGTGAAAATCTACCTTTTCTCTTTGAGAATGTCTGCCCACCATGCCTCTGAAATATCTTCCTCTTCCTCTTCGACCACCTCTTCCTCTTGTAGAATCTTGAGCAAGATGCTTTTCTTTATAAGCAAGGCACACAGCCTCTTCAAAAGATTCGGGGGTTGTTTTCTTTCCAAAAGCTTTCTCTCTTTCAGCAAACTTTTTCACAAGAGAGTCAAAGGTTATGTCTTTGAGATTTCCATTTGCTTGCAATGACTCAAGATAATTGGAGTACGTAGGATAAAGTGCCTTGAGAAAAGCAATAAGAGGAATATCCAATTCAACCTTAGTGGATTTGATATAATGCATTATAGACTTTACTTCAGATGCAAGAGCAAGAGGATTATTATTTTGCAGTTCAAGAGTGAAGAGTTTAATCATGAGTTGAACAACTTCAAGTGCAGAATATGAGTCATAGAGTTATTTCAGCTTTTGTAAGGCTTCAAAGGTAGTTGAATATGACGAAATATGGTGACTCACCTCTTCATTTACAGATGCTGCAATTAATGCATAAGCTTTGTTGTTCTTGTTTTCCCAAATGACAAGTTCTTTGTTTGAAATAAGTTGTACTGGTTCATTGTCTTCATCTCTGACACACACTCCTTTCCACAACTCATTAAAAATGAGGGTGTGTTTTATCATCTGAGACCATTCAGGATAGTTCTCCTTGCCAGTGAGAACTATTCCCACCATGGATATGATTGAATGCATTCTGTAAAAAAAAACTTCTTCTGATAGAAAAAATACTTCTGCCAATATACAGTAAAATTGTACGTCTGGTGGTAATTTTTTTTTTTACATTTCAAAAGGGCATTTTATCCATGTACAGTCTTTGTCTTTAATGAAAATATAAAACATAGATCAGCTATGCATTCTCAAAAAAAATTCAAATTTCATCCTCATCATTTTCCTGCAACATTCTTGAATTGCTTTACATGAAAAGGCAACAGAAAAAGGTGGAAGATTGCAGCTACCAGATGCACCCTTTAAAAATATTTAACGCACAATATATATCGAATATGTTTGGCTGCAATACATATCGAATAACATACAACATACCCACTTCACTGATAGAACGACCTTCAAGAAAGAAAGGAACACCAACACATGACGACCATGTATAAAAGGATTGCAGCTATCATATGGCTTTCAAGGATTCATGCAGCATATCATTTAAAATTTCCCAGCATAACATTAACACGGGATTCACACATCGAACTGTACCATTTCAAAGAAGAATCATTCCATCATACACTTCTCTCTTTAGCACATATGAACCAAAGCAAGAATTTTGACCAGCATTCATTCAATAAAATAAAATGATCTTCACCCCCACAATTGTACATGATTGTTATGGCAGCTTCAACTCATTACTCAGGGCAACAATCGACTTCATACATTTCAACAATTTTCTTTCAAAGAATTAACACAGAGTTTCTAGAGTTTACAGGAGAACCTACGTGAAGCATCATTTTGATGACTGTGGCAGCAGTGTTTAGGTGACTGCATGGACAAGCCTACCAACATTTATGAACAGGTAGTGTTTTTGAATGGAGAGAAAGCGCTTTGTATGGAAGGATATTTTGAATGGAGAGTAGAGGAGCATAGGAGCAGAATAGGGAGTTACAAAGGGCATAAAAGCTAAAAAAAGGAGTTGGCTCTGATACCATGTCAGGCCAGCAGTAAGTCCATAAGGAAAAAATGATTCATGTGTTATATTCCATCAGGTAGGTCTTCATTATATAAATGAGGGAGAGACTATTCAGTTCAACTCCCGATGACTGTTCATATTTCTTATTTATCTATTTACATAAATTCACTCAATCACAAGGATTAGGTGTCAACAATGGGACCTGAAATGAATTTCCATTGTATGATCCGCTCATGGATTGACCAGATCTAAGTATTGACACATGTTTTTATCTCTGAATATGATGATCTAGGTCTTTCTGAAGTTCTGAAGAGCAGCACAATTTTAGGTCAAAAATTTACAGATTTGTACACAGGTTGGTCTCAATGAAGTCTCATATACATGTGGGTTCATCTCTTCAAAGTCACATACATAAAGGAAGGGTTTCTGTTCATTTTTGCAAATATGTACACAGGTTGGTCTTGGTGAAGTTGCATATACATGCGGGCTCATCTCTTCAAAATCACGTATATAGAGGAAGGGGTTATGTTCATAAATGATTGATCAACCTAATTAGTGTTGTTGTATCTTTGATGTCTCTCAATGATGTCCTCATGTTGATCTAGGTTGAGTGATAATGTTTGAAGTAGAACTAATTTAATGATGAAGTTAAATTTAGTTACATGTTGATTGGTTGAAAAGATTATTGATGATGCTAAATGTAGGATGGTTTTGTAAGCTAATTGAATATTTTAGAATGAATCTGGCCAACACTTTGTCTGATTCAGAATTACAAGTTTTCAGTACATTGAGATTTGTACGTAAGTTTCTCTACAGAAAAACCCGTATACATGCAGGTTGCCTTAAGTGAAGTAGCGTATATATTTTGGCATATGAATGATCAGGGTTGTAGTTGATTCTATGTGTTGATGTAGTATTCTGGGTTCAGTTATGTGTTCTAGTTATAGTGATCTCACTAGTATGTTTGAATTAAGTTGGTGTTTGCTTCAGTTGGTGTACAAGTTGTGATGTATTAAAAAAGGTGGATCCAATGTGAAAATTTATGAAACATGGTCCATGGATGTTGTTGAGGGTTTGAGCCTTTAGTGACAAAGTCGAAGCTTCCTACGAGTAGTAGCTAGTAATTAGATCAGGGATTCAGAGATCCCTTCCAGTAGGAGATTGATAACTATTGAAGGTTGTATCCTTCAACAGGTGGGTGTCTCCATAATGGCATGAGTTTACACTAGTACAAGAATGTAAGAAGTTTTTATATTAATAAGTTTGAAGACTGAGACGACAGTATCTGTGGTTTTCTCCCACACTGGGTTTACACCTTAAATCTTGGTGTTCATGTGTGTTTCTTATGTGTGATACTTTATTCTATTCTTAATACACCTACTTACTTCTTATCAAATGGCTGATAAATATCTTACATTCTTTAATAGATAAATAATTAGTTGTGTTACAAGTTTAATTAGTATAGACTAGTTTCTTTTATAACAATCATGTACATATGCAAGTTAGGTTCATTAAAATCACGTACACATTTTAGAGAAGAAAATTATTGTTGTGAGTTTTTAAAACATTGATTCACCCCCCTCCCCCCCTCTCATTATTTTTCCCAACAGTCATGTCACTAACAAAGGATAATTTTAATACCCTAGCTGAAGAGGAACGAGTTTTTTTTACCCTTAGAAATGATTAGGTGATGTAGGAAGTGGGAACCTTCAAATGACCAAAAGGATCTCTTATGGTGCATGCAAATCTGAATTGGGAAAATAAAGTGGCAGAATAAATTGGTAAATAATGATGTAAAAATCAATATATTATATATATATAATATATAATATATATATATAATATGATTGATAGATATAAAATTGGAGTTTAGGTTTCCCTCCCAATGATCCATGGAATTCTAATATAGAAATCATTGTAAAATAAAAATTCTTTCAAAAATTAATAATAATAAAAAATTTAAGTTTTATTTTATTTTTTTAAAATAAATCAACGTATTTTTATTGAAAATAATTTTTTTTTCACTTCATATAAGATATCTTTTTTTTAAATATACATCAAAATTTAACATATAAAAAAAATTAATTCTACTATATATATATTTGGAGAATCAACATAGGATACAAATGTTGTATAGTATTATTTGAGAATAAAAAAGAATTGGATATATAATATATATATATAATAATATATATATATAATATATATATAATATATATATATATATATATATAAAAATATATATATATATATATATATATATAGATACGAGCACACTCAAATGAAGTTGAGGATTAAAAAAAACATCGATTTTATGTAGCAATGGAGTGGATAGGAATACACACATGAACATATTCATGTTATTAGAAACATGAATATATTCATGATCCTCAACTAACACTAAGTCTACCACCTCAGCAGGAAATTGATGTGTTCAAGAAAAAAAAAGTTTTCTTAAGAACAAACATGTGTTCCTGAAAATGTGAACACTTCTAATGCACACACAAATTTATTGAAAAATAGGGTATTATTGATTAGCTATTGCCTAACACAACATAAAGCACATTCTCTCCTTTGGTGAGAAATTTTGGGTCCCATTTCAAAAGGGACTGAGGGATTATAGGAGTCTATTAACATGGAGTTCAATTCATTCTATTGGCACTATGACTAATGTATTGTCCTTGATGGAAACCTACTTCATGTGTTGTCCTTTGATGAAAACCTATAGCAACGTACTTGATGCAGATGTCAATAGGATGTGTTTACATGTGACATAGATAGTCAAAGGCACAGTAGTTTAGAGATAGAGGAATGATAAAGATGAGATTTCAAGAAGTATATGTGGGTTCTATAAATAAAATTCACGTACAGACATGGGTATGAAGAAGAAAATATGCGTACATATTACACACCATGGTATTCCAAATACCAAGGGTTTGTACCATGGTATTGACCTATGGTATTGAGCTCAACAATGGATATTTGATCCCGTCTAAGAATACAATCGACATTAGTATGGTTTGGACCTATGGTATTGTTTGATGGCTAAGCTATATAAGGAGATGGAGATCAAAGTGCTTTAGGTGTGCAAGTGATGAATCTTTCATGTGTTCAGAAATGGCAACAAGAAATTCTAGATTAATTTTTCCTTGAATTAAATTGTGAATTAAATTCGAATTATATTCTCATATAAACTTAAAATAGTTAAATTAAGTTTATTAAACTTACTTAACATAGGAAATTCAAGTTCGAAGTCTTTTGGAAGTCATATATGTTGGCATTATGGTTCAAGTGTTGTCCTTGATGGCAACTCACTCAGAGGTTGGTACAGGTGCTCAGAGGTTGGTACAGGTGACGACAACTTAATCAGAGGATAGATCTCAGTACAGCAGGACAAGAAAGAGATATACGCAGGTTTATCAAAGAGAATCCGCGTATACACACAGGTTTGCTTCAGTAAAAGCGCGTATATGTGGAAAACTTATCTTTGGTCCGTGGCGGTTATTCCTTGGAAGTTGTGCCTATGGTTTTGGACCATGGCGTCTCGACGAACGTGTTGATCCCTAGTTTCGAGGTTGATGGTATTGGTTTATTATGGTTTTGGACCATGGTATTGAGAGAGGCCTAAACCTATATAAGGAGAAGATCATTAGGCCAAGAGATGTAGAGAAAGAGCGAGCATTGGGTGTCTGACGAAGTGAGAGGATCTGGTATTGCTGGTTGTCTGTTCGGGAAGTTTGGCAAGGGTCGGATTTGACAGCGGAGGCATAAGTAATCATTTCTAGATCTGTACGCGGGTTTCCTTTCGAGAAAGTGCGTATACACGCGGTTTCGGTACAGTGTAGTAGCGTATGCATGATAAGTCTGAAAATTGATGAAACGTGGTCCCTGAAGATTGTAGGGTCATCACCTACATACTAGTAAATGGATCAGCTAGTACAAGAGCTGAGGGGGTTGTAGCTCCCTTCCAGAAGTAGTTGGAAAACGAGAGAGGGTTGTAGCCCTCTGCAGGTTGTAGCCTGCATACTGGTAAAGGACTGCACCAGTATATTGTAAAAGAAGTTTCTCATTAAAGAAGGAAGAAACGAATTGCAGCAGGTGGTTTTCACCCACATTGGGTTTCCACCTTATATCATGGTGTTCATGTGTGTGGCTCTTGTGTGATGTCCTGTTCTGTTATACTGCACCTGTTTACTGTTAATATGCTTAATAATGTTCTGATGCATTCACTGAAGATTAAGCTAACTGAATTATAAGATCTCTGGGCATACGCTAGTTTCTTTAGACACAGTCGCGTGTATACGCTGGTTCACTTAATTGAAGTAGTGTATATGAATCTGAGTATGAAATTGAAAAGTTTTTATCTGATCTGATAATACTGATTCACCCACCCCCCCTCTCAGTATTATTTCCAATAGATACTTTGCTACTCAAGCTTCTCATCTTCATTCTAGGAATATAAGCTTGTTTTTTTGTTATATGTTCAATTTCCATTTTCTCTTATGTTCTAAGCTTGCACTTGAACAGGTTGTTCATGTTTCTTCTATGTCTAATGCTAGATAACTGTCATCTTATCTCTCCGTTGATAAATTAGATTTGCAAGCTTCATTTACTTCCTGTAGCTGCCCATTCATATGTGTTTATATATGCATTTGCTGGTACAGTCAGTATTCTCTATCTATCCATTGAATCTACAAACTATTGAGCATTAGTGGTCTAAAGCCTTGTAAAGTTGAGGGTGTTTATGCATGTCTTGAGTAAAAACAGAGTTGAAATGGTTATCTGGCTCGATCCAAACCTTCATCCATTCCAATAGTTCAGAGAACAATATTGAAGATTATATGTTACCAGGCATCTCTGAGCTAGAACCTAGGAGAGCTTCTTGGAGTGATAACATAATTGGCGTCGTTTCTAGGGAGAGGAAACTGAAGCTCAGCTTCCCTGGCAGACGACACAGATCCAGCTTTGATGATAGACAAAGTCTGGGCACTTTTTTGGTTGTAATCATCTATTCGGTGACTCTACTGAAGGACGAATCTCTTGGCAACTCCACTTCATAGTTTTGGCTCAGTTTTTCAGGCATACTCGGAGAAATCCTCAGAAGACACAAGCTGACCCAATACATGACCCTAAAAAAATCATCAAAGAAAGAAAGGTATTGCAGAAAGGAGCATCAGGTCCTAGTAAACCTAAACAATATTCTATATCTCTTCAAGAAAGGCCTATAATAGAACAAATACATGTTGAGAGTATAGCATCTAATACTAGCAGTGAAGAAAAAATCTCAGAAATTCATAAAGCTCCTTATTCTTTAGGTTCTCCTTTTGCTGTAAGTCCAAAGGAAACCTCACCTCCTATCCATCATACTCCTTTAGTCTTGTTAGTCACTCCTCAACCCTCTATCATTCAGACTACTAGTACTCTTATAGCGACCACAGCTATGGCAGGTCCACAAGCACCCACCAAAATGGAAAGAATCATAGCTGCCAGGTATGGACCTCTAGTACTGCCCACTCCTTTGAACTCCATACCTATTGGAGAATATCAAAAGTATAGGCCTAATTTCACTGGGACTAAAGGTGTTACAGCTAAAGAACATGTTGAGTCATTCTATAGCTATGTTGATAACCTGGACATTAGTGAAAATGATGTGTGGATGAGAGTCTTTGTCCAAAGCCTAGATGGAGAGGCTAGAAATGGTTCAGAGAACTAACCCCAAGATCTATAGAAAATATTGAGGCTTTAGATGATGCATTCCTAAAGCATTGGGGGGATAAGAAGGATCTCATCTACTACCACACTGAGTTTGGGAACTTAAAAAGGGAAAATGGTGATCGTTGTCTGATTTCAATAAGAGATTTAACCGCATGTATAGCAAGATACCAGCTGAAGTAAAACCCACCACTAGCTCTACTAAACTCACCTATGCCAGTTCTTTTGATTCTGAATTCTACCTATTGTTGAGGGTGAGATGATGTGCTACTGTAGCTGATATGTAGGATGTAGCCTTGGAAGTAGAATAAAACATCATGGTTTCAGAAAAGCTCAAAGGTAATGTTGATAGAAGGAGACAGAGGGGCGAGTCTTCATCATCTTCAGATCCCAAGATAGATAAAATGACTAAGATGATAGAGTCATTAGCCTCTGAAATCTCCAAATTAAAATTTGAGCAGCACCATGGGAAAGGAAGAGTTCCTAATACCTTTGCTCCTAGAAACCCAAATCCATATACAAGAGCTAATGAGCAGTTGCAGATTTTGCAAAGAAGCAAAGATGCCAATGAAGACCAAAGGGTGAAGACCCCTTTTCAGAATGCAGTCATGGAAGAAGAGCAGTTTGAAGAAGATGATGAGATCCATTGGATGGAAGACAAAGGCAGTGCCCCTTTTTCGACCTTAGCTGCCTATGAAAAGTCATTATTCAATGACCAAATCAGCCAAGAGTCGGACGGTGAAGCTGTTCTACAAACTGAAGATCGGAAAAGATATAATATGAGGTCAAAGATGAATAATGCCAAGGAAACTCCTATTCAAAGAGTTGTTGTCCCTGCAGTACATCAAGCTAATAAGCAAAAGCAACCGACAGTTGATCCCATCATCCTCAAAGCTCTAGCTCACGAGGTAAGATGCCTTGACAAGTCTCCTTCTCCTTTCAGTTTTCAATCAGAAATTCAGAAGCTAAGAATACCTATACCTCTGATTGAATTAGTGAAGAATGAATCCTTCAAAATATCCATCCTCGAGGCCCTTGAGCCTAAAGCCATCCAATCCTTCACCGACTCTGTAAATCTGCGAGATGAAAAAAAAGCTGTTATTCTCAGCCCAATGATTGAAAATTGTGAGGACATGTCCCCATCATTCTATGTCTCTCTAACTATTCATGATAAAATCCTTCACAACTGCCTTCTGGAAACTAGAGCCAGCCATAATCTAATGCCCAAGGTTGTCATGGATGAGTTGGGTCTTGACATTACCAAGCCTTATCATGACCTGTTTTCTTTTGACTCTCGAAAAGTGAAATGTCTGGGAATAATCAAAGACCTGGCAACCACTTTGTCTCAGCTGCCCATGAAGAACATGATGATGGATATTGTGGTAGCAGATGTACCCCCCAAGTTTGGCATGTTGCTTTCCTGAGGCTGGATCAAGAGATTAGGTGGAACATTGCAAAATGATCTGTCCTATGCTACTGTCCCAGTTTTTGGAGGTGAAAATAGGAGATTGTACAGAGAGGCTCAATTGGCTTATATTATCAGCGATGAAAGGAATCCCACTAATCATCCCATATATGTTGTCAACACTAATTTTGGAGCTTGTTTTCTTCAGATTGAAGAATCTCAGTTGGCCTCCACGCAGCTTAAGAAACTAGTTTGCCAGATCAGAGAAGAAGAAGGCCCACAAATCGGGGACATATTATTTAACAGAGCTTGCTCTAAGAAGGTTGCAGGGGCAGGTGTAGTCCTTGTGTCCCCCACACAGGAATGCATTCATTTATCTTTCATATTAACTTTGCAGGTCAACAAAACTTTCCAAGCAAAGCATCCAAGGCTGAAAGCATACAGAGATGAGCTGAAATATAAACCATCTCTGCTTGACAATGTCAAAAAATGGAAATTTTTTGAAGAGGATGATGAAATTAATAGGATTTTACAAGTTTTTGATGAATTTGTTGAAATTCACCATATTGAAAATTGTCCCATTTTACCTTTCTATCAAAGGTTTATGGAAGAATCATCTAACAAGAGTTTGGTAAGGGTAATCAAAAAATTGTTAGATGACAACAAAAAGAGTTGGGATTCCAAGTTGAATTTTGCACTATGGGTTGACAGAGTTACCATCAAAAAGGGCATAGGAAATTCTCCATTTAAGCTATTTTATGGCGCTGATGTTGCTTTCCCTATCCAGCTGATTCTCCCTGTGGCCAAATTCTTGCAAGAAGAAAAACATGAAGAGAATGACATGGTAAGGAGAATGAATAACCTGGTTGAAGTATAGCAGATCAAAGAGCACCTGGTTCAGAAGTCAAAATCTCATTAGAAAAAAAATCAAAGAAACCTTTGAAAGGAAGGCAAAAGTGGACAATTTTCAAGTTGGTGATTGGGTTCTCAAATGGGATGCATTTAAGGAAAAGAAAGGTAATCATGGTAAGTTTGACTCCTTATGGGTAGTTCCATTTGTCATCGCTCAAATTCAGCAGAACAATACATTTATTCTGCACAGTTTGGAAGGAGGAGATGTTTTTAGTAGCCCAGTCAATGGGCAGTTCTTGAAAACTTATTTCATTTAAGGCTTTAAAGCCTTGGTATCGTCAAACTGTTTTTCAGTTTTTATTTTATTTCAAAATAGAATCCATACCTAATGGAATGCTAGGAGGAATATTTGATTTTGGTTTCACAGGAAAGGCATTGTTCTGCAATTCTTGAAACCTCATAGGGAGGCTTTCATCCCCAGAAGGAGATAGTGTTAGCCTTGTTGGAAAATGACCCAAAAATGGATCCAAATATTCTCTTTAAAGTCTCCATAAGCTAGCAAAATCATGCCAATGGATCCAAATATGCTCTTGAATTCTTCAAAATCTTCTTAAGGATCATTCAAAGATCAAAACCATCACATGCCAAGAGCCCTTGGAAGGGTGGAAAAGCACTATCGAGAGGCAAAAAACCAGAGAAAATGGTGAAAAACCAAGTATCATAGGCTTAAACTGAGAAATGCACAACAGCCGTCAGATCCGGCTGATCAACAGTCCAAATCTAATCAACGGGTTGCAATCGGCATAGACAGATAGTGGCAATCGGTGCAAACTATATGGAAATGGCGACGACGATCAGCGATGCAACATGGACTGTCGATCAAGCACGCAGATCGATGGCCCACATCGCGTCGCAAGATCGCTATCAGAGAACTACAAGGAGCGCACTAGCAATGGCCCTGGGCACGAGCGATATGTGATTGCAATCAGATCGCATCACTATATCGCAATGGAGTGCCACCATGTGGTGGGGCATATGCACAGGCATCTGTGCGACCTGATTAACCGGACCCGATGGTTATATACATGATATTTCATAATATTTAAGGTCCGAAGAAATGAAATTTCCAATGCATTTTCACAGTTTCTTACATATTTATAAAATATAAAGGGAACCCTAGACTTGCAATATGCAACAAGACCCAGACCTAAAAGGATTCGGGAAGGGAAATATATGATATTTAAAGTCTGGAGAGAGCCATTTTCATGTGGATGTCACGATTTTTGTTTTTCTAGACTACAAAGCAAATACACAAGGAATGAGCCACTAGCGACTTGCGATAGCGACCCAAAGGGTGGACCTAATGGGAGAATATACTAGATTTAAGGAATTTTGATGTCCGGAAGAAGAAATATATGTGGGATTTTGCTGTGTGTAACGTTTTCTGTGTAAAAACAGGAAAAAAATCATTATAAACATTTAAAGGGAAAACAAAATCCTGAAGACCCTTTCAATCACAAAACAAAGCCTAGGAAACAATTTTCGGGAGATAGAGGCTGAGAAGCGATCATGGGGCATCACAGCATGATGCAACCCGAAATGAAAACATCATGGGGCATCGACAGCACAGCTCAACCAAAAACAATAGAATCTATTGTGGGGCATCTCTGGCATGAGAGAGCTTCCTGCCAGCGTAGCCAAAATACCAGAATGTGGTTACTCTTCCATTGGAATAAGAACCCTCTAAGCCATGCTTGCCTAGTCAGGGCATCAAACAGTTAACAAGACAGAGGGATAGATTAAGACCTCTCAAGCCTTAGAAGGAACGATAGCATTGTAAACAGGCCTATAAATATTTGTGAGTTCAGAGGAATAAGGGTTCAACTTCTGGAGACTGTGGATACTTTACTACTCAAGCTTCTCATCTTCATTCTAGCAATATAAGCTTGTTTTGCTGTTATATGTTCAATTTCCATTTTCTCTTATGTTCTAATCTTGCACTTGAACAGGTTGTTCATGTTTCTTCTGTGCCTAATGCCAGATAACTATCATCTTATCTCTGTGTTGATAAATTAGATTTGCAAGCTTCATTTACTTCCTGTAGCTGGCCATTCATATGTGTTTATATATGCATCTACTAGCACAATCGGTATTCTCCATCTATCCCTTGAATCTACAAACTATTGAGCATTAGTGGTCTAAAGCCTTGTAAATGTAAGGGTGTTCATGCATGTCTTGAGTAGAAATAAAGTTGAAACTATTATCTGGCTTGATCCAAACCTTCATGCATTCCAATAGTTTAGAGAACAATATTGAAGATTATATGTTACTAGGCATCTCCGAGCTGCAACCTAGGAGAGTTTCCTGGAGTGATAATAGTCTCCATACCAAGGATCCTATGAAGAGATTAGGAATATATGTTCATTAGGAAATGTCTCTTCATAAACAACATCCCCCTCACAAGGCCACTCTGAATTCTGCGAATAATAATTTTTTTTTGGACTTGGCTGACAAAAATTTGAGATTGAATTCCTGTAAGATGACAATCCATTTATTATATTTTCCCCCAATCACTCACCTACTGAGGACAAACTGAAATGCATTGACATCAGCCACCACAAATGTTTTTCTAAGCAGAATATAGTGACGAAGTCACTAGACAGTGTGAATTGCTGCCAAATCCAATTTCTCTATATGAGAATACCTAAGTCCAAGACCGACTAAGCCTCAGCTAGTAAATCACATGGTCTCTAAGAGCATTGTCTTCCTAAACCAGAACCACCCAATTATTGATTATGCTGCAATGAGATACAAGAGGAAATCATTGCTATAATTGGGTGGACTCAGAAGAGGAGAAGAGGTTAATTCCTTTTCAAAGCATCGAAGAAGTGCTGAGCGAAATCATCTCAAATAAATGGAACTCCTTTCTTTAGTAATCACATAAATCCTTTCATAATCTTGGTGTAATTTACGATAAATCTCCTTAAGAAATTGGCTTTACCTTGGAGACTTTGAAGTTGAAAAACCATTGACGGGGGAGGCAACTGAAGTATTGCCTCAACCTTGAAGGGATAACCACAAATCCCTTCATTAGATATAATGAATCTGAACAATCGACCAAATTTCACAACAAAAACACATTTACTAGGATTCAACTGGAACTTATAGTGACAACATCGTTCAAAAGCCAAATGAAGGTGATATGGATGATGAATTCTCTTTTGAGAACAAGAAGCTAGGTCATCCAATTACATTTATATTATCTACTTGATGTTAGGGAAAGAATAAGGCATGGCCCACTAAAAAGTATCTCCAACATTTTTTACTCCAAAATGAATCTTCCTGTATGAAAATGCACCCTAGGGGAAAATAAATGTTGTCTTTTGTTAATCTTCAGAACTGATGGTTATTTGATTATATCCTAAAAAACTATCCATGAAGCAGAACACCTCATTTCTAGCACACTCATCAATGTTTTGGTCGATAAAGGGAGTGGGAAATTATATTTAGGACAAGCCTTATTCAAATCCCTAAATTCAATACATACCTGATTCATTTCTTACTTTTTATCAATAGAGACTAGATTCAAGACCCATTCAGTTAAAGGAACATGGGTATATGAAATCCACCTTAAGTATATTTTCAACCTCAACTTTAATTATTACTGGTTTCTTAGGATTTAGCGGTCGAAGCTTTTGGTATACAAGCTTAGCATTTTCAAATGTCTTAATCTCATCTTGAACTATTGATGGATCAATTCCGGGCATTTTTTCATTATACCAAGAAAAAACATCTTGAAATTATTTAAAAAGGTTGGTATAAATATTGATTTGTATAGGGGAACATGCAGCTCCAATGAAGATCTTCTTGATAATGTTGGAGTTATCGGATATTTTCACCATAATAGTTTCCAAGATATTAGACATATTGGCTTCACCAAAAAACTATGTTGGGGCCAAAGGATTTACATTTTTATGAACACTTCCAGTTGAAGAAGGACCAAACATATTTGACTCAACTTGATGCAAATCAGGAAGAAAATATGATTGATGATGCAAATCATCCCATGATCTTTCTTCACCATTCATTGCTTCTAGGATTGCCTCTTCGGATGGTAATACTATGTCAAGGAAATCCATAACCAAAGTAGAGTCAAGATTCTAGACCAGAGCCACATCTCCATCCAAATCCTCTGATGGGAGAGGAATGGGATCAAAATTTGCATAATTCCATATAAATTGGTACATGATTTCTGCTGCAAATATGGGGTGTGGCATTATACCTACTTGCTCCTCTTCTAATGTGGTAGTAGAGGGGGGTAAGGTCCAAGGATCAGAAAAATAATGAGTTCTGAATGAACCTCTTCGAGGAGCTACCTTGATGGATGAAGTAGCATTAACATGAGGAATAGAAGAAGGAACATCAAAAGTACCCATAAATGAGGAATACATTCCAACTCCCAAATTCTCAACAGGATGATTGGTATTCTTTACCAAGGGTATGTTAGAGTCCAAAGATGTATTGGGATCGTTAGGGGAATAAGCCATTTAATCAATTGTAACTAGTCTTCCTTTATGGGGGCAGAATAGGATGCGAAACAACGATGAAACAATAGCATTCATTACATAAACCCAATTGCGACCCAAAAAAAAGATTATAAGCAAGGTTGGCATCAACTATCTCTACCTCAACATTGACAACCTTTCCCCCAACACAGACAGGAAATGATGGAAGAATTCCATTAGTCTTATGAGAATGACCATCAAATGAAGTAAGGAGAGTAGGGGATGGAATAGCTTCTGGAGACCCGATAGACTTCCAACATAACATTGAAATTACACATGTGGAAGCCCCTTCATCAACTATAATTTGAAAGATATTCATTTTTCAATATGTAGATTTAATCTGGAAATCCATGTGATGAGGGAATCTCTTATTAGCACTTGACATATCAAATGATATAACAAGAGAGTTCTTCAGATCTACTATTTTGATTGTAGTGAGAAATTAACTCCTTTGTGCATGACATGATTGGAGTACCTTTAGCGCTGACATCGCATAGGGGCTCTAAGATAGATCTTCAAAAATATAATAGTTTTGAGCATCCATAGCATTGGGATTACTAGTCAAACTTTTTGTAGATCCTTTCAACATGCAAGGTATAGGCTCAACTACAAGCCTCTCAATATGGAGTGTCTCTACAATATCAGAAGTATTCTTAGCCTTAGAAGGTTCTAGCTGACCATAATCATGTGACCTTGTAGCAAAATGAACATGAGACTTCACCATATGGACATTCGATGTGGATTCCCCTGCTTGGTTTCCCCTTGTGGGGGTTCTAGTAACAGCATTAGTGCCAACAAGAATTTGTTTCCCTTGGGGAAAAGGGTTAGTCAACAAAACCTGGGAACTTGAAGAACCCTGCTCAGCTAACAAATGCTTAACATCTTGAATCTTAGGGAAAATATGGGTAAGATGATCCCCATTTCAAAACTTCCATGGGAACTTTACTCTCTTTTTTATTCCTTCTTTCCGTCTCCAGTATCATTACTGGACTTGTTCGCATTCCCTGTCCCAGCCGTATCTTTCTTCTTACCATGTCCCTTCTTCTTCCCATCAGATTGTTGGTCTCCTTTGGGATTCGAATATTGGACAGTATTAACTGCTAGAGGTTGGGAAGACATAGTCATTGATGGCAAAGCCTGCACTGAAGAACTAGACTGTAAAGATAACTATTGCAATTGATTCAACAAGTTAGCTGTAATATTATCAATCAACCATACAATTCCGTTGGCATGCGGTCCTAGATTAGGTTTAGCTAAATCTATCTTCGATCCAGGAGAATCAAGCAAAATCTTATAAAGGACTCCAGTCTAAGAATATATGTGTCCTAATTGTTGGGCTCTAAATATAGAATGTTGTTTAGTGAACACTCAGGAGAGTGACACATCCTTAGAAATTTCTGGCTGCAAAGATTTCAAAAACCATTCGAGAAGGAACTCATTAGGGATATAGGCCTTAATGAGCCTCTTCCTTCTATGCCACTCTTGGATGTGGTCAGAAATATGAGTTGCTTTATCTTGTTCAAAATTGGATAGAAGCTCAGTTCCAACATTATATTAGATAGGCAACTACAAATGGTTTAAAATCATAGTAGCCAGTTCGCCAAAGGTAGCAAAGGTGCCCCCTCTAAGCTCAATATACGATTTTGCAGTGTTTAGAGTTAGGGTGAATTGGAATGATCTCAACCTGATCGAATCATCGATCAAGGAGTTAGGTGAGCACCACAAATGGAATGTGTTTATATGATTAGCCAGATCCTCCCCAGACTTCCCTTCAAATTTAGGAATATCAGAAAGAATTTTGGTGGGAACTCGAGGCCAAGGCAGATTGTATCAGATCATATCATTTGTCAACTTTGAAAGATATGGAAAGTTTAAATTTGCCAGGAATGGTAATCATGGAGGAGAAGGATAATTCCACCTACTAAGAGTAGAATTCCCAATATTAGAAAAGAGTATCTTGGATTTGAGGAGGCACCAGTTCACCACAGGATACGCATAGAAGGACCTGAAATATAAGGTTGTTTTCTACCCTATAAGTATTCATAGGGTATCCACCTAGTATCACAAGGTTACCATACATAGGATAGTTTCCTCCTAATGGAACATTGAAAGAAGAGGATAACCCTTGATAAGGATTTTATGCACTAGCTAGTGGGGGAAAGACCTATGAGGTCCTAGTGGAAGCAAAGGGAATACTCGTTGACCAAATATATGGGATAAGTTCCCATCCCCTAAACCACTAACGAAAGGATCTGGCCATCCTTGACCTTGGAAAGGATTAAAATTCTGAGCTTGTCCTAAGTTCAAAGATGGGTTGGAAGGAGGGATATGACCACCTTCAGAAGAAAAACCCTAAAAATATGTTGAACAACTTGGCATAGAAGTCATATATGTGGAAACAACAGATGGGAAGTTTAAAGGAACCATGGGAATTCCACTATATGGCATTCCGAAAGGATAGCCACCAATGAAAGGAGTGGAAGGTTCGGTTCCCCCACTCAAACCCGGAATGAAGGTAGATCCAGCAACTATTGTACTAGGTGTAAAAGTAGTGATAGCAATGGTACCCCCTCTTGTAACTTAAGGAGGGGTCTGCAAACAAGAAGTATTAGTAGACATACTTACGCCACTAATATTGGCCATCTCGAAAAGAGAAGGAGAGTTAACAAGGTTTGTTGTCCTATGATTCGGGGTACCCACGTATGATAAAACGTACAGAAGGTGAGAAGGAAGGGATGTTGAAGGAATCACGAGGGACCCAGGGACGTCCTAAATTTCAATCTTGTCTTCTGATTGGAAGAGCACCCTAGAAAGGACCAAATCATTTCCTTCCAAATTATGAACTGCACTAGGTTCACCCTATGAAATGAGATCCCCTAAAGTAGGATTAATCTTCAATGCATCAACTGCTATTGGTTGAAAATCACCAACAAAACTACTCCTACATCTTCTAGATGAAGGCTCAACACTTGAAGGAGAAATCTCTCGAAGCTTCCTAGACCAACGAACCTGTAGATAGACCGCTTTGAAATATTAAGAGGACTTTTAAAGACTCAAAAAATAAAAACTTATGACAATCTAGGAGTAGAGAGAACTCACTAAAAAGTCCCTAAAGATACTACCAAACAGGTAGCTTCCAGGTATTTCTGCTCCGGGTGATTAGGATTGGACACAAAAATACAAGAAAGTGAAGATAAGGACCTTCTGAAGATAGTTTGGGATAATTGTGGCCTAAGCCTACTAGCGAAGGTGTTAGAAACAGTTACACTAATCTCCAGACAATATCCTTTATTGGTGCAAGTACCCGAGCTTCGCAAGGGCACCCTCTAGAAGTACTATGAAAGTGATGTAATGTATGTCTTAGGTACCATGGGAATTCCTGCTCGCAGTCACCTATGTGGTCCCTAGGATAGGCAACTAAGGTCACTAGTTCATAATCAGAAGCTGGGTGGAATAGTCGTGAGCGCAGGATCCAACAAGTAAGAGAGGGGTTGTCTCTCTTTCCCTTTCTTCACTCGTCCTTTTGCTTCACTCATGTGTTAGAAGAGATTTCCTCAACAGCTTAATAAGACTAGATTTACACTCTTTAATCAACTTCTATGTTTTAGTTTAGAGTAGCCTTGGAGAGTTTACTCTCCACACACCTACTCTAAGGCCCTAAATGCCTTAGAATAATTGATGTATCTATGAAAAAAAGACAAATTTAGTTCATTTTAGATTAACAACTTGATTTTATTGGTTTTTATTTAGGTCATGGGTAGTGGAAGTGAAACTTATGATGTTCTGATGCGAAAAGGAACCAATAAAAAACTAGTCTACATGTAAATGCAACTTCTTTTTCTTTGATGAAAAGTGATCTCTACAAAGTTTTACGAGAAATCTATAAACTAAAAAACTCTTTTCTTTTTCTTTTAAACATTACCACACATTCAACATCTATCGAAAGAGACTAAAAAGCCTAAAATCCAAACTACCTTAATGCATACTAGAATTCCTAAATGAAGGATTCTATGGAATTCTCTAAACAAACACATGTGTTCTTTTAATATCCTAAAGTCAAAATTTAACCAAACAAGGAGAAAAAAATATCCAAGAAAATAACTCCCAAGCGAAGAAAATTTCAACCTCAAACAAAGATTCACACACTTTTTGGTAATCCAAAAGACCAAAAGACCAAAACCCAAATGAAAGAAAAGGCAAAAACAAGTGTTTCTTTTTTCCTTTTAAGGACTTCAAATAAAAGTTTCAAGAAGGCAAAGAAATCAATCACCTCAAGGTGAAAATGAAGCAGAAAGATTCCAAAATTCACAAGCCATAAACAGTCACCAAGCTAATGAGACCAAAGTGACTAAGAGATCAAAAGCACTTGAAAAACTTGACTTGAACGACACATAAAAGATTCAGAAAACAAAAATTTTTCATAGAACCAAAATCCTTCACTAAACCAAAATTGCAAAGACCTTTCTCAAATGATCAAAAGGAAACTAAATGAGTCAATCTTCAAGAATGAAAAATGAAGCAATCAAAAGATTGGATTATAAGACACGTTGAGAATCAAGTCACTGTTCCAGAAGCATATAACTGTCAGTGACTTTACCAAAAGTTATGAAATCCAAACTAAGAATGCAAAACTTCAAAGAATTGCAAACCCAAGGTTGATAAAATCTTTTTGCAAAAGGAAACAAAGAAACCAACACCAACAAGAAAAAAGACCATTCCAGAATGCAAATTTTTCTAAAAGAGCAAGAAAACTAGGCTACTCCCACAACTGAAGGAAAAATTTTGAAAAACTTGAAATGTTCCTAAATATACGTGATTGTGTATAAGTAGATCCAGGTGTACACGTGACTATTTCTAAAGAAATAAGCATACACATGGGCTTATTTAGAAGAAATAAGCATACACATGGGTTTTTTTAGAAGAAACCACGTGTGTATACTACTGTATACAAGAAAAACGTGTATATGTAGAAAAATAGGGAAAAAAATAAAAATACAGATTTGTTCTAGAAGATTAGACCGATTTCCCAGATTACAAATGAGTCAATAATGCTGGAAGAATCAAGAAACAAGATAGAAAAACCCAGATCAGGGAAAAAACAACCCTTCTAGGAAATATGAGACTGTATTCCCTAGCGGAGTTGCTAACATTGTTGGAGGGAAAAACTTCCCTAAGGTAAGGGTTGACAACCTCAATAGATCGAAGGCAGTCTATCAACAAGAAGCATACATTCAAGCAAGAAAATTATGTAAACTACTAAAGTTCAGTTTGAGAGGAATACCTATAGATCCTACATTTGATGTTGATCCCGTAGGGTCCAAACCCTCTATTTCATCCAAAGTGATCAGACCTGCAACATAGTTCAGAGAAGCATATGCATAGAAAGTAATTAAAAGTGCATGCATAATAAACATGTTAGATCATCAAGCATAGACATATAAGTCATGATATATTATATGTGAATCATAAAAAATTATGAGATCACAACATATGACGAACAAGAAAAAGCTTCTTTATTGATATCAACAAATAGTAGTGGAAGAACCTGATCCAACCATGGAACCAACGAAACCTTCCTCTGGATCCATCTAGCCCAAGCCTCAAAGATCACCTCTAAAGCATGTGGAAAAGTATGTCATATAATTGAAGATGAACATATTTGCAAGGAGATGATGGTTTCCTTTGACTGGGAGTGCAAGAGACAGAGAAAAAATCTGACTTTATTTGTGGACAAAAAGGACTATAATGTCAATATCTTATCTCCTTCTATGATTTAGGTCTTCCCGTCAGGTGTATAAATACCACCAGAAATCGGTTAATTCAGTTAGGCCATGGGCTATTGTAGGTTCTCTTTCGGTGAAACCTGTAAACTTGCCTAAGAAATAAGATATATTTTTATTTTTTCATATTTTAAATTATGTACATGGGTTTTGTATTATGGTGCCCACATGTGTATGCACTTTTTAAAGGGTAGATTCGCGTATGGAATTGAAAATATTATTTTTTAATAAATGATCAATTCTAAATGAGAAAGGGCTACCCAAGGCCATATTAGAGCATCAGAACTACATGAGTTTTGAATGATGCTATAACAATTAGTTACAGGAGTAATATGATGGAGAACAAATTCTTCAAATTCTCAGGGAAAACTGTGCCATAGTGGATATGATTTTTCCTCTAATTCCCTGGTGGATATGCTATCATTAGTTTGCATGTCAAAAGTGTGTAATGGTAATTTGTTGTGGCTTTCACTTTTAATATGTTTGATTTTATTTAAATATGACTTGATTTTATTCAAATAGGATTTAATTAAATGTCAAGATATGTTTAAGGTTTAAAATATATGTGAAACTTTATTGTTATCTATAATGCTATCCAAAAAAGAAATAAGGGATTGTACTTTTTTATTTGCTATAAAATATCAAAAATATGTTATTCTAATAAACAAATAACTAAAAAAATAAAGAACTGAAATAAAATGAAAAAGAAAAGAAGGAAGAACATCACATTTCAAGAAAAGTCACAGTTTACTAGGGATATCTAAAACCATATTAGAATTTTGCTTCAGGTTCCATAGTGACGTAATTTTATCTGATGTGTAGAGCATATTACAATTTTTTTTCGAAGTTGTCTCCAAGTGCAACTTTTTGAAGTTTTCAGTTGATTTTTGGCCTGAATCCCACTGAAAATTTTGTGGTGAAATATTGATTTGCGTTTCTTAAATTGGTTTTTTGACTGGATATATGGATTCAATGCCCTGAAAAACCCCTTAAACAATGATTGAGCTGAGTTCACCCATCAAACTTGTGATTTCGATGAATCCCTATCAGATTATAAAAAAATTAAATTCAAAAATAAACTAGAAAACTTTTCATAAAATCACACTTAAAACAACTAGGTTTCTTAGAAATTTCACACACGTACATGGACATACACTTCTATTTTTAGGTAGGGCCAATAACATTGTCATTTAAGGTTTTACAATCCACACTTTGCGCACCCACCTTCTCCAAAGTGTTGCTATAGACAACATTACTAGAATCTTGAGGTAAGAGGAAAACTTTAGGATGCATGTATAGCGTACAACATTTGTGTACATCACACCCACATATACCCTATTTGCACAAAGTTACCCGAGCTTTAGCTAACCAGGTCGGGGAGCGGGGGGGGGGGCACATGATATTGTGAGTCCATTGTTTTTCAATGCATGGATCCCCTTCAAATTTTCTAGATAATTTTTTTGGTCATTATGGTTTTTTATAATTATTTCTATATAAATCAATTTTGTTTCTATGTATTATTTTTTAAATTAAAATAATTTTTATTGAAAAAATATTTAAAATATTATAATTGTGCAATTTTGTCTAGAAAATAAAAAGGATTGATATATATTCTACTTCAAACCTTGAAGATATGTCGAGTGTCCCACAACCTGTTTGTAGATATTCTCACATATTTGGATGGTGCTCAAATGTTGCCTTCAAAAATTGGGTTAACATATATTAGTCTTCCAACCTTGGAGATTTGTAGATGTTGGTTGTACCACCTCATGTTTGAAGATATTCTAGCATCCTTGAACAGTGCTCAAAAGTTGTCATCCCCTGCTCTAACATAGAGGGTTTTGTAAGATTATTCTATTCGGATGGGAATGGAAGGGAAGGTGTAGGGGTAGGTGGGAGCTTCGTCCATGTGAAATTGGTTGTCATAATTTATGTGCTTGATGAATTTTTCCATCCAGGGATATCGTGTTAAGAAATTTACTGCACAACATAAATAATTACCGAGAGGAATATATATAAGAAAATAACTAGCAACAACCATAAACACATAAACACAAATGTTTATCTGGGAAAACCCCAAATCCAGGGAAAAACCCAACCTAATAAGATCTCATTGGCATTGGCCAAAACCTTGGCCAATCTGACCAAGTGAGCCTTCACTGCTCACCTCCAGGTGTTGCATTACAATGAAGTCCTTCCAGCCTTTTATAAGCTCCATTACATATAATACCACGGGCATAATACTATGGGTGCACAATACCATGTGCCCCAAAACCATCATTGTTTAACGTGGTCAACTTTGACTCTATCCCAAGTCAAGTTTACTTAACAATTCCCCTGTTAAACTTGACTTGGGGTTCTTTGACTAGCTCCAGCCAAACTTGTTAAGTGAGACAATCCCGCTCACTCTAGCTCTTACCCCCCTCAGAGTTTTTACCTGAGGTATTATTAACCCGACATCCCCCAATCACCTAGGTCTAACCCAGACTTTACCGGTGATCACTGAGGGGTACACATGCCTTACTAGGTCTTACAATAGTATGCCCATTTACATGCAATAATTTTGACTTCATTAAATTTTTTTTTGTTTATTGCTGTTGTGATTCTGATTCATCCTCTCTCAATTTGATTTGCTTAAAAACTTCTATCAAACCGCTCCAACTATGAGCCCGACAAGAACCTCGTAGATTCTAGCACCGGTGGCCTCACGTAGCAGAAAATGAACAATTTTTGAAGACGCATGAACAATTTTCTTCTGCTGGCCTTCTTTAAATAGGCGCATGAATCCCAAAAAATTCGTCAGCATGTTCCAAACCAGTAAATATTGCAAATGCACTGTGATCCCTAGCAATTATGACACTCTCTTCCGCACATTCTCCTCGAGGTTCTTCCGCGTACGATTGTTCCACCATTATTTTCAGACCCATATCTATAAAATGTTGCATTGATCTCATCAGGCCATATAAACTCCTAGCATCAAAAAATCCCTTTGAAGCCAATATCTGGCTTTGATACCAGTTGTTAGAAAATTATATATTACACAGCAATGGAACAAATAAAATATTGCAGAAATATAAACACAGAAAACACATAAAACAAGAGAGACATAGATATACGTGGCTCACCCAGTTTGGGCTACGTCCACCTCGAACAACCAATCCTTCCTTTCTATTATCCAGCAAAATGAAGAGACACAACCTACAATAGATCCGTTGTAACACCCTCTTCGCTCTCAATCTCCTCTCTCTCTTTCTCACTCAGAATACAAATCTACATAGATGCAATACAATTCCCTCATATACAGTGAGGGGTTGCCTTCTAGGGAAAAAAACCCTAAATTAAACATAACTTCTTCCGTCAGATCTCTGCTTAATGAACGGCCCAGATTGGCTAGAAATTACTATAATTTTACAAGGCAATTTTACATCTATTCTTAGCTTCGGGGGTGTTGTCCCCAAAACCCATTAATTTTTATTTGATCAACTTTGACTCTATCTCGAGTCAAGTTTACCTAACATATCACCATTTGACCTTTTCTTGGCGACTCAAACGGGGGTGATACATAGGAAGCCCACTCGAAGGATGGCCAGCAGAATATTTTTTAGTTTATTTATTCCACTTTGTTGACAATCATCACCATTATATAGGTTAGCTTTTATCTTTTACTTCAGGGCCTTATTTCTTTTGATATCACCGCTTTCAAAATTTTCCTCTAGGGTTAAAATTGATGGGTATTTACATCTACTTTTTATTTAACCATTAAATATTAATCATTTAAAAGTTTGTAAGTTAATGGTAACGGGAATTTAATTTTTCAAACCGTTAATTTGATGGATGACTTACAAATCACAATTATTTAGTGTGTGTATAAGCACCTTCAATCAAATAGAAACAAAAAGAAGAAGCCGGTGACCCTGCTAGCTAAAACACCAAGATAGGCATATAATACCTCAATAATATCGAGAATTTAATAAAAACATAGTCTCACCCATAGCGCAACTTTGCACTCACTAGAAAAAAATTATCTCCATCTTTACCCATACCATGCAATCCTTGCATTATACACATATCCTAAAGCTTAAAGGTTAAGCCTTTCATGGCATGTCCATACATTTGGGCCATTGGTATACTATATAAAACACTAATTCACTTTTCTTGTGTATCGATGAAATAACAACTTTCTCTTTGATTTTAAGACTTTTAAGTAGTTTCTTTAGTGTTCACACACTTCAATTTTATAAAATGGTTCTATTTATTAGTTGGATTAAAAAAAAGTCCATTTTGTGGTTGGATATGGAAATATCAAATGTGTGGTTACCAACCTTATGATGTCTTCAATTCAATCATACTTGAATGTAAACACGAAGGGATTTGGGTCTTTGAGGAGTTACCTTACCTACTAGAGAGATCTATTCTTCTTACTTGTCATAGGATTATAAATTTCTTCAAATTAAATGCCCTATATATTATTACTGCTTCACATGCAAGAATCCTCCAAAGATCCTATTTAAAAATGGGCTCAAACTTATTTTATTATTTACAAGGTCCTTCACTCCAACTCATCATATTGACGGTTCAGATCTACCATTACTCTTCAAAATACACTATACTTAATGGGCTTAACCAAGCTACTTGAAAACATTTCAATAATGGTTTAACATAATTTGTAAAATCTTTGAAATTAGATAAATAGTTACCATATATGTAATTGTACCAAATTATTAGCTAATTAGTAGGAATGAACACAAATGTATATGTTTGAACTTTTTAAAGTAATATAAAATGTATACATCTATGATATTATTTGGCGAAACATATTTTATGGTCAAGTCAGAATTTAAAAATTTAATAAGACAAAACACAAAAATTCTTAACAAGAATTTTTGTATATATTGACAACAAAAAATTAACAAAAACACAAACTACATGATATTTAAATGATGGGTAAAAAAATTGATTTAATGGGTAGTGGTGCCCATCAAATTTATACCCTTCTCAAGGTTTATTTCTCATTAGACTGATATGGCTTTTTCCCTCAGTGGGTAGGGGTGAATTCACCATTCTAGTGGATGTCGGGGTCAAATTATTGAAAATATTTTATTACACTAGTATATTATTTTTATTAGTGTAGTTTAAATGTTATATATTTTTATTTTTAGGTGTAGATTATATGTGCATATTAGCTTGTGATAAAGTGTATTTTCAAGGCACTTATGTGGTTTTTTAAAACTTCACATAGTTAATTTTGATAGTTGAACCTACACTGGTTGGATCTAGCTAGAAAATAATGAACAAAACTTGCAAATAAATAATAAAGAAAATTGATAGAGAAAAGAATTAATGAATTTTATTCATGCATAGAAAAGAAAATTAGGATAGAAAACAATTCCATGAAATATATTCTTTATGACTAAAATAATATAGTGGTGATTCCAATAGTGAATCTAGAGAGATGTGAACATGCACTAAAGAAAACTAACACCTAATCCCACCTAACTAGCCATGTAGTCATGAGTTAAGTATCTCATGCAAATTGAGATAGTCCTAGTTAAATAAAGTGCAACTAAGTGTATGATATCTCCAATAAAATTAGAGATTATAATAATAACAATTGTAATCCACCTGTGTCAAGTATGAACTGTCTTGTTATTCTTAGAATTATTGAAAAGGAATGTTGCAATAATAAAATTGATGACTTGTGTTGTTTGTTGGGTAGACGACCAAAGTCCCACATTGACTAGAAGTGAGGAGGATCATGTGTATATAAGGATGGACAAATATCTCCATTGGTATGAGGCCTTTTGGGGTAAGTCCAAAAGAAAATCCATGAGGGCTTAGGCCCAAAGTGGACAATATCATACCATTGCGGAGATATGTGGTGTCCAGAGTCCTTACAAGTGGTATCAGAGCCATGCCCCGAAGTTAGCCAAGTGGATGAATCCTTGGAATGTCGAACGAAGGTGGTGGGCCTCGGTAATATCACGATGGGATTCGTGGATGAGCTCGGTTAAATAGGCGGTGTGCTCCGGATTCTTCATGGACGTGTCCTGGTCCCAACACGGTGAAGAGGAGTTGACCTGGGATAGAGCAAGCTCTCGAGGAAGGTGGGGTTCCATGTAAGGCGTGTGCTTCCAACGCATTGGAGC